>APFE030704683.1:0-70500 GCA_000404065.3 Pinus taeda | reverse complement strand
ATTCAAATTCTTCAAAATTACAAAGTACAACAAAGCTCTCTAAAGCTTTCAAAAGCCATCAAGGAAAAACTACAAACTCCAAGGTAAAGAACTCCAAACTCTAAGCTTACAAGCTGAGACTAATAAGCTAAGCTCTAAACTGAGACTTAAGAACTAACAAATGAAGGAGAGAGATCTCCTATTTATACAAAAGATGAGAAGCCATCTCATTAATGAGAGTCCATGAATCTCTCCCTCTACCTCTAGAGTCCTAATCAAAATAGGAACTGATAAGACACATGTCTTCTTAGAGTTACAATACAATTAGGAGATGTGACACATATCCTCATGATCCCATGATTCTTTCCATTCAAATTCGAATTTGGCCTTAGAGTGCCACATAAGGGTCTTCTAAAAGCCTCCTTTCAACCTACACATGTCAACAATATCAACCCATTGGTTAAGTATAAGCTTATGCACATTATTTCTTAATTTTTAACCACAAATTCACTTAAAAGGCTTATAATTAATAAAGATTGGAAAAACATAAATGTGGCCCAATGATAATGAAAGTGGGATGAATGTGGTGACATTGTAGTGAAATGGAGGTGATATAATGGACATAATAGTGAAAGTGTAATGGAAATGAATGACATTTTCAAGACTCAACACTTAGGTTGAAAATTGCATCTTCAGTTCATTTAATCAGTTTCACCTAGTATTCCTCCACCAAATCTGGAGAACCAGAGTTAACTGCAGTTAAAATTGGCAATTTCCACCAATTTTGGAGATCCACCAGGCTTGACCGCCAGCTAACCATAACCGTTGGCAGACTGGTGCGCATGTGACTACAATCTCCGGGCGGTTAACACTTGTTAAGGCTGGTGGTTAGGGAGAACCGTTACATTCACCGCTGCGGGTTTTGTTGGCATGTGACCACTCTTCCCGAGACCGTTGGAGGTCTAGCCCCCAAACAACAACTGTTAACAACATAAATATAAACTACAATCCCATATGGTTAAGAAACATGTATGTAGCGTGTACAGTTAAGGTGCCTGGCTTTCCTGCGGGAGGTCACGGGTTTGAGCCCAGTCGAGCCATAAAAATTTTGATATGCCAATTCAGGGCCATGTGGTAGCCTCCGGGCTTGCCACGTGTCGGATCTTGATTGGTCATCCAAAAGGAATATTCTAGCAAATATTTTAGAGAATATTCCAGGGAAAAGTTCGAGTAATATTCCTCGAAATATTCTTTTTTTAAATTTTTCCAAAATCCAAAAATTTGCAGTTCACTCGGCATTTTCAAAATGTGATAACTCCTCCATACGGTGTCAGTTTTTTGAACCGTTCACGGCACCGGAATCAAGAAGACGAGATCTATCCAGTCATTTAGGTTCGACAAACTTTCAAACACTTTGAAATTTGAGCTATCATTGAAGTCCTGGATCAATATTTGATTACCTCCCCATAGAAACATTTTGGTCAGCAGATGCACGGATCTTGAAAAAAAATAAAAATGGTTGAAGGTAATGGAAGCTAGTTTCTTGGAAACCATGCACTAGAATTTGCTGAAATTGCTTGGGCATGTTACCATCATCCATATGCATCTCCCCATGGAACATCTTTTTAAATGGATGCACGGATATTGAGAAAATACAAAAATGGTTGAAGGTGATGGAGGCCAATTTCTTGGAAACTGTGCACTGGAATTCGTTGAATTTTCTTGATCATGTTACCATCATCCATATCATCTCCCCCTAAAACATCTTGGAAAATGGATGCATGGTTTTCAAGTTATGGTAAAAACAAATTTCTGCTCTATGTATTTTTGTATCCTATAGTAAAACAGAGCATCCTGTAGTTTTTTAGCAAAGCAAAGAAAATAAGTGGTAGAAGCTTGAGAATAATGGGTGGATGGTGAAAATAGATGAGGGTGATGGATTGGCATGGCTTGGGCCTTATTGGAGCATTTGAGCGAAGTTGGAGAAAGTCAAAATTTGACTTCTTTTGACTAGGCTTGACCAATTTTCCTTTTGGTACCAACTTGTTCTTGTTGTTTGTAGATGTTGGAGAGTACATGCATGCATGGAGAAAGGATTCTTTTATTTTTTTCTCTTTCTATCTTCTAGGCCTGCTAGCTGCCTCAATGAGGTTTTCAACTAGTAGGGCTGACTAGGCACTTTAAAAGAGGTTTTCACCTAGGGTCTTCTTTTTCCTCCTTTTTTTTTTCAACCCATTGACCACCTCATGGAGGTTTTCAATCAAGCAGCCAATCTGAGGTGCCTCCAAGGAGGTTTTAGCCTTAGATTTTTTTTTTCTCTTATTTTTCATTTTTTTTTCTTCTACCCTACCCTACTTGAAAAACAAAATCACTTTCAAGTATAAGAATACTTCCAATGGAGCCACGTGCACATCACGATGGCAGACAAAATGACATGGAGGCTTGAAATGTATGCTTTGACATGTACCTTGATTTTAGAGACACAGTTATTTGACTTTGAAAGGATCAAGCATAGTTGAGGAAGAAAGTGATGCTGCAACTTAGTGACTGTCTGGAACCATATTTTAATATAGTTGTGATGCTTCTGGTCCACTTGCTGATTTAGATCATCTTGTATGTCTTCTTCTACCATGACTTTCAAGTCTTCCTCTTTTTATTGATTGATCGCTTGAATATATAGAGGATTTGATGGTAACCATGAGGGAGTTCTCTTGATATCTGATTTTGATGTCTGCTCTTCATCAATTGCAGCCCATGGTTCTATGGTCTTCTTATTTGAATATTCTTCTTTTGTATGTGGTCATTCAATGATATCAAGATGGTTTGTTTTTTTCAATACTCTTCCTGAGCTATGGTGAATACCATTGATCTCAAGAGGAGACGTTTGGAAGTGTTGTACCTTAGCATTGTACCTGGGTTTTGGAATGGTGGTACAGGTAGTTGAGTGGGAGTGTATATTTGACATGGATGTGGATGGGGTTGTGGTTGTGGTGGAGGTGAATGGTAAGGATAACATGAATTTTGGTATGGGGGATATTGAGGAAAATAATGAGGATATTGTGGATTTCTCCCATAAGTTCCTTGCCAATCTTGTTGCCAAGATTCGTTTTGTGGTTGATATGGCCAATGTTGCCAAGCAAAGGGTGTGCTCCAATTACTTTGAGGTGGATATGCATAACCTTGAAATTGTGAATTAGGCTCTTGCATCATATCAGGCTGAATAGGCTTCCATGGTCCTCTTGGAGCTATATAACATTGTTGCATTAGTAATTGACATGCTCCATTATCCTCTTAGTGAACTTCCTTCAACCTTCGTAATGTGGAGCAAGATTTAACATCATGTGATTCTGCATGGACAACATGCACATCATCTTTTTGCTCATTTTGTATTCTTAACATTTCTACTTGTTTGGTTAGATTGCTAATAATTTCCGTTTTAAAGTCATCAAACAAATTTCTAAGTTTAGCTTGACTTACTGATCTTGATGTTGATTTACCTACTCTTGCTTTTCATCTTGATATGTGTTGGCATGTTTCACAAATTTTCTCAAATCATAATTGATATACATCACCTCTACTTATGAGATTAAGGAGATAAATCCATTCATCCCTAATTATTATAAGTAAGAGGGTCTTTAGTGTGTTGGATCCTAAATGATGTAGTTTTGTCCTCTTAAGATTATACATGAACCTCTCTATTTGATCCTCTGGACTCCCATCTTCTCTTTGATTCATTCTAAAGATTTCTTATTTAAGATCATGATCTTCATATTTTTCTAGTAATATCTTTTTCATATCATTCCATGATCTTATTGAATTAGTCCCTAAACTCATGAACCATTTAAGAGATCTATCCTTCAATGTTTCCGGAAACAATCTCAATTTTTCAGTTTTTAATAAGTAACCATAAGATCTACAAACAATCTCAAATTCAAAGAGAAAGGCTTCCGGATCCTTTGAGCTTAAACCATGAAATTTTGGAAGAAAAGATGGAGGGATGTTCTTCATGTGCACACTTCCATGTAGAAATTTCACTTATAGATCAACTGATATATGCAATGTACTAAAGCATTATACTAGATCTAGTTCTACTGTAAACTTTGCGGAAGCTTAAACACATATAAGTAGCATCAAACATGAAAAGATATAACTGAGAATGAGAAGAAATCAAACACAACATAGAAGATATAAACTGTGGAAAGCACCTACCTAAAACCCCAACTTTGTATTATCATACAAGTGGAAAACTTGCTCAATTTGCAAAAAGAATCAGCTCAAAAGCTATCCTGCTCTCTCTGCAATTGAACAATGATCAAAGAAGCTCACATACTGAGTAGATATAGAATATATCCCACACACTACTCTGTATCATCCTATTTCTTTGCAAAATTTTTCTTGGAGTCCAGTGAAGCCACATGTGTGAATTGGCCTCATCACACTCACTGAATAGGAAGAAGTAACAACACAATTTTCCAAGGAAAGAATTCCTTCTACATGCAAGGAATATTCATCAAGGAATATTCTAGCAACTGATAATACACTGTCCCTCCATCTGATCTCAACTGGGTCTCTGACTGAACTAACATGCATGAGTTATCCATAAGTGAATACTCAGCTATCTGAAATACAGTAGTTACATGCATGAAAGCATTAACTAACTAAACTCACATTAATTCAACAAACTGTTAAATTAATCTGACTGGACTTGACTTAGTTAACTGAGCCAACTAATTACAAATCATAATTAAAACTCATCCTTATCCTTTAATTGAAGGATAAATTCCTCAATTCATAGAGAAACTATTGCATGTCTTCACATAGACTTCATGTTCATAATTCCTTAACTAATTAACTCAAACTGAACAAATTTTACTTCCTATGTTTAGTCCAAGGACTTACTAAAATATGAATCCATCCCACACTGCTAAAAATAAAATGTTATTTTTAGCACTTCCATTTTTCATTCCCTGTTGCTCAATCCAACACTGGTACCCAAACTGCTATTTTTAGCAGTGTTATTCTTAGCACTTCTATTTTTAGAATTTCTTTTTGCCATTTTCAACAATCCCTCTCAACAAGAAATTCTTCAACTTGAACCCGATCCTGTACCTTTGGAATATTCTGCATGCAACACTTCTCCCAAGTGTGGTTGCTCCATCAACTCTACAAACAAAAAAACTCCCAACTGACCTCTCTGATGGGCTAGAAACATACTCTGATGTTGAAGCTCTACCTGCTACTGACAATTTCTTCCTATTTGACCTCTGCGCTACTGAAACATCTCCATTCATCTCACACCGTGGCACACCTCTCTATGCCATCCTGCACTGGTGCAACACACTTGTGCCTCTCGCATTGCTGTAGCCTGCTAGCTCTACACTGTCTTGGGACTCTGGCACTATAGCTCTCTCTGTCGCTCCATCTGCATCTGTCTCTACCCACTCAGCCAGTCCTACTTTTTCTCATCAGGGCTCTTGTAGCTAAGTGGAATCAAAGAGGTTGGGTACCTCAAGGATCTTTCCCCTCTTTCAGCCCTCCTGGGACGATCACTTGCCCCACCTCCTGCCTGGAGGTATGGCTGCATGTGATCCCTCTACCCACCTAGCTCGAAATTTCCCCCTACTGGAGGTCTCTAGATCAGTGGATGTCTCCACTTGATCTCCTCTCAGCTTATCTAGTTGTGGCTGCTCCACAACCTCTTGAAGCTGCTGCACCAACTATGGTTCCTCGACAATCGTCTAAGACTTCTTCTGTGGTTGCATGTTGAGAGGTAGTATACTCTCCCTCTCAACCACCAAGTATCTATTAGTTGCCTTGCTACTCAAGGCTTTGCATGCATCTTGAACCTCAAGAGCATAAAGGTTCTTGACCCGTGAACTGATATGCTTCACCTCTCTAGTGGTGATGTGTCTAAGGAAAACCTTTCCCTTACTGAAGACCAGATCATAGCCTCTGTCTTCTAGCATCATGATCGACACCAAGTTTCTCTTCAGTCCTGGTACATAGTTGACATCGGTCAAGGTAAGGCTAGCTCCATGATCCCTCTAAAAAATAATCATGCCTACACCTGAGACACTATACTTTTCATCATTATCCATCGCTATGAGTATCTGGATATCTTTCTCCTCCAAGGTAATGAACAAACTCTTGTCACTAGTCATGTGGAAAGAAGTTCCACTGTCAAGAAACCAGCTACTTCCCACCATGGATGAAACCATGCATGCAAACAGTGTGAAATCCAACTTGAACTGTGATGCAAGTGCCTCAACTTCTTATCCTTCCATGGATCCGTTGGATTTCTTCAGTGGACAATTTGTAGAAAAATGGCCCACCTCATGACAATGAAAGCATCACACTTTCAATTTGTCAAACTTCTTCCCACCTTGGGAAGAACTAGATTCAGAATGAGAAACCTTCTCCTTCCCTTTCTTTGCCTTACTCGCTAAGGCACAATGTTCTTCATCCTTCGTGGATGAAGAACCATCTCTGGTGCTTCTTCTTATCTCCTCCTGCATCAGGTATGACCAAATTCATTCCCAATCTAGCATTTTCTCTCTTCCATTAACCGAGTCCTAGTAGCTATGCCAACTCTTAGGAAGTTCGAGGAGAGAAAGACTCACCATGTCATCATCATCGGTCACAATCCCAACACTACGAAGCTCATCCCTGCAGGTGGTGAGCTTGGTTAGATACATAGAGATCATATCGCCCTTTTCACACTTGATTTTCCGAAGCTTGTCCTTCAGTGCTAGCTTCATCTGATCACTGATGTTCTGATATAGCTCTTTCAATATTTTACACATTGAATACGGAGTCTCCTTCCCATGGAGTCTCAAGACAATGTGGTCTTGAACTCCCTCCAAAAGTATTCTCCTTGCTCTAGCCACACATTTCTTCCATTCCACCAATTCTTGGGCACTAGATGCAATGGGCTTGGGGACTTCTTGATCAATGTAGTCCGTCAATCCGTTGTCCTCTGTTACCGCTTCCATGCAATCCTTCCAGGCTATATAGTTTGAACTGCCATCAAGTGCATTCTCAAGCCTCAAACCATTGAACACCATTGATGAAATTTGAGATGTGGTAAGAACTCGATATCTATATCAGGAACTTCAAACTTCTACTTCTCCCTTCTTGTATACTGTTCTTTGCTTTGATCATGTGTGCTCTAGTACCATGTAGAAATTTCACCTATAGATCAACTGATATATGCAATGTACTAAAGCATAATAGTAGATCTAGTTCTACTATAAACTTTGCGGAAGCTTAAACACATATAAGTAGCATCAAACATGAACATATATAACTGAGAATGAGAAGAAATCACACATAACATAGAATATATAAACTAGGGAAATTACCTGCCTAAAACCCCAACTCTGTATTATCATACAAGTGGAAAACATGCTCAAGTTGCAAAAAGAATCAGCTCAAAAACTATCTTGTTCTCTCTGCAATTGAACAATGATCAAAGAAGATCACAGACTGAGTAGATATAGAATATATCCACACACTACTCTGTAGCCTCCTATTTCTTTGCACAATTTTTCTTTGGGTCCAGTGAAGCCACATGTGTGAATTGGCCTCATCACACTCACTGAACAAGAAGAAGTAACAACGCAATTTCCCAAGGAAAGAATTCCTTCTGCATGCAAGGAATATTCTAGCAACTGATAGTACATTGTCCCTCCATCTGATCTCAACTGGGTCTCTGACTCAATTGGCATGCATGAGTTATGCATGAGTGAATACTCAGTTATCTGAAATACAGTAGTTACATGCATGCAAGCATTAACTAAGTGAACTCACATTAATTTAACAAAATGTTAAATTAATCTAACTGGACTTGACTCAGTTAACTGAGCCAACTAATTACAACTCATAATTACAACTCATCCTTATCCTTTAACTAAAGGATAAATTCCTCAATTAATAGAGAAACTATTGCATGTCCTCACATAGACTTCATGTTCATAATTCCTTAACTAATTAACTGAAACTGAATTAATTAATTAATTTACAAACAACTGTTAATATCAAATTCAAATTTTACTTCCTATGTTTAGTCCGGGGACTGACTAAAATAGGAATCCATCCCAAACTGCTAAAAATAGAATGCTATTTTTAGCACTTCCATTTTTCATTCCCTGTTGCTCAATCTAGCACTGGTACCCAAACTGCCATTTTTAGCAGTGTTATTTTTAGCACTTCTATTTTTAGCATTTCTTGTTGCCATTTTCAACATTCCATCAATGTCTTGAATGGGAAATCTGATAGGATGTTCCTTATTGTCATCATTTCCATCAATTTCTTCTACATTCTTCGCTATATTCTTCTTCTACATGCAAAAGTGAATGGTGATATGGCTCTGCGCCATGTGATCAAATGGGGGGGGTGGGTTGGTGTTGGAGAATTTTGAGTTTCATTTTTATGATTGAATGAAAACTATAGTGCAAAGCAATTTTCTACTTTTGAAATTAAATATGCCTAATGAGTTTTTTTCTTTTTGCAAAAATTAAAAAGAAATGAATCAACTAGGGAAGAAAACAATTCATACTTTGACACCTCCCCAACAACGGCGCCAAAAAGTGACGAGCCTCAGTATTTCAACAAGAATGTTGCAACTCCCATGGCTACCGACTTTAATTATCAACCTGAGGCTCGTACAAACTTAAGAGGTGTTGGCACTATATGTGCGACATACAATGTGTCCTTCCTTTTCTGTCATGATGTAATGGAATTCATGTACTGAAGTCAAATCCTAAACTAATTGCAGAAAATGAAATGTTTGAAATGGAACCTTAACCTATTGCAAGAAAGAAAGTACAAGGAAAGAGACAAAAATTTAGTGTTAAATCACACTATTTCATAATTAACTGCCAAGAAACTATGCTTTACAATAATGCTAAATTATCATGAACCAAATGCTACTATCTAAGCATGGAAGTAACAAGCACCAAACATCGCTAATGTGCAATTAAAGGGATAGAAATAAATCTGTTTTTGTCTTTTTGTCTTTTCATGCAAAATCAAGTATGCAAACTTATTTACTTTGGTGATGTGGGAGGTGAATTAAGGATGTTGGAGGTTGGATGGAAGGGTTAGGAGATGGTTGGATGGTGTGGGAGACCCTTGGGAGGCTTTTGGTGACTTCTTAGAGGTTTTTTATCAATTCGGCTTTAAAACAGGCCATTTCAGGAAAACCTACATGATGTACTAGAAACCTATAGGATGATCATGTAGGAATTACAGTGAACCTATAGGATACAACCGAGAGAAAAATATGAGATGTTGGAGGTGATGGGAGGCCTAGGAAAGGTGTTTGATGGGTGTAACGGAGTGGGAAAATGCCTAAGATCACTTAGAACTCAAAACCAAAGTTGGGAGATGGATAGATTTGCTCAAGAATCTTAGGAAGTTTCCTTGTGAAATGATGAAATTGTTGGGGGTTTTAATGACCAAGCAAATCAAATCCAAATTGGATGGGACAAATTTTGTTATTAACTAGGATTTCTGAGGTCTCCACTCCAAGTGGAATCACTCAAAAAGACCTCTATTAATCCATGCTAAAAAAATAAAAAACATTACTAGTAAAAAATCTAGAAATTCGAGAACTAGTGAGCTAGTAAATCTAAAAAAATGCCTAACCAAATCAAGTGCAAATGAAATGGGGTAATTTTTGCTATGAACTAGAATTTTTTTGTGATCTAATTCAAGTGGAATCAAGTCAATTGAAGCTCATTAGCATTCTCTAAAAAATAACAGAAAAAAAAGGAAGATCCAAAAATCTAGATTTGGGAATAAGAAGACTAATCCAAGCGACTCAATGATTATTATGAACTTGCAAAGCTTGTCAAAGGATGAAATAATGCTTGTGATCTTGTGAAATAATTTACATCAACCATTTAACTCAATCCTACAACAAGAAATCATTAATACTAAATGTAGAAATAGAAAGAAATAAAAACTAGAGATGCATGTGAATAAGCAATGCAAAGAAGGAAAGAAAATGATACAAAAGGACTCTGAGGTTCCTGGGATGGCCAAGACCAAGGAAACTGAGAGACATATGGAAGAGAACAAGATTTAGAAGCTGGACATGACACCAATCTTCATTATTTTCATCAATAGAATCACATCCCTGCAAGAAAATACAAAGGAGTTGCAAGAATACAACTCTCTCCACAATAACACTAATGAAAATCCCCTCTAGAGGAAAATTCGACTTGGTACTTATAAAAAGTGATTAGGAATCATTCCCCATGAATGGAGGAAGCTTTCCCCACCAAAATCCCTTGATTAGTGGATCTAGTCCCCAATATTAAGAATTTCTATTAAATGGCAGGGAACACATTCCTAGATTTTCTCAATCATTCCCTAAAGGAAAATTCGACTTGGTACTTATAAAAAATGATTAAGAATCATTCCCCATGGATGGAGGAATATTTCCCCACCGAAATCCCTTGATTAGTGGATATGCTCCCTTGATTGGTGGATATGCTCCCTTGATTAGTGGAACATATTCCTAGATTTTCTCAATCATTGGAGTTCCACAAATTGTGTCATAATTCTATAATATCTTGTTGACTTATTATTTATTATTGATCCTCCAGTAGTAGGGAAAAAGTCCCTAAATTATCTCCTCCTCCAACTCTTCATAATCTGCCCAATATTCTAATAATATTCCACAAAAAATAAATAATATTAGGCACAAATATTCAATTATTCATAAACCTTCATAGCGAATATATTAAAGTTAAAAATAAATTATCTAATGCAAAAAGAGAGGTTTAATGTGCTGAAGAATGGTCATAGGCCTTAATTTATGTCTAATATAGAGGCCCATCACAACCTTCAGAATGACGTGTAATTGTGATTTTTATGTAATTAATGTAAAGAAGAAACATAAAATGATTGTATTCTTGCTTCATGGGTTTCATGAGCAAGATATTTTATTTTTGGATGGATCCCATTGAGAACCTTTAGGATTTTCCATAGAAGTCAAATAGAGTAAATGTCATATATGAAGAACCCTTCTTGGTCATGTTACAAATTTATATAAGTCAATAGGATTGTCTAGAAGCCCTCCAAAGACAAGGACAAGTTCTCCTCTTCAAGTTGGGCTCAAGAAATCATGTTGGCTCACCTAATCCGGAGACACAACCCTTCATAAGATCATGTCGGCTAATATACATGGGATGACTACTATAAATAGGCAGCTCAGCCTAACCCACAATGACCAATTTGGATCTCTCTGAAGTTTGGATAGGATTATAGTCAACTATTCGTATATATATCTGACATTTCAGGTGAACAGTGCTAATGATAAGTTTGGATAGAAGTGCAAAGACTATTTCACTAAAGGAGCTTGGTCAAGGGTACATGATAGCAGAGATAAGCTCAATGCTATCTCACAGTGAAGGGTATCTCTATCTTGGTGTCATAACAAGTTCAGAAATACAGTCTTGGGGCCATAATAGTTCGTTGCAATCATAGTTCGTTGATGATGCTATTGTGTTTTGGTATAATATCAGTTATAATGACTCAGTGAAGGAATCAATGTTATCAAGGAGTCAATTCCATCATATAAGTAAGGTCTTGGTAATATGATAGTGAGGAGGTCTCACAGTAAAGGAGATCTCGGTGTCAAGACAGTGGTAAGATCTCATTTGTGACAATGTCTCAATACTAAGAAGGTCGAAGTGGAAGAGGACTCAAGAAGAAGGTTGATTGTCAAGAGAACTTGTGTCTTGGCCTTGGAGTCGAAAACAGGTCAAGGGTCTTAGTCTTGTTATTTGTCAATTTAAATCTCTATAAGAAGAATTTGTGTGGGTTTTCCTCTCAAAGAGTGATACGTTTTGGCCTTGGCGCATAGCGTACATTATGTGTCTCTTATCAATTTATGTTCATGTATTGGTAGTTGTTTTATGAAGAAGAACACTTAAAATCACTCACAAGCAGTCACCTAACTATTGATGCCTTAGACTTATCAACAAAATCCTCCCCGTCTCCATCTAGATTTTCCTCAATTAGTGGAAGGTCCCCTTGTTCATGTGTTCTTTCAGTAGAATCATATAACTCTTTAAGGGTTGCAATAACAAAATCTTTCGCTAAAGAAACCAGTATGCCACGATGAGTTGTTTCTTTCTTTATTGGCTTATGAGGAAGGATAGTAGCGACAGTAAGTAATCTAAGATCACTTGCAACCTACCTAGTAATAGGTTGGATTGTCCATAGTTGATTATAAATGACTTCAAAATAATGTTCTGGACCAAGATGGGAGGACTATCCTCTCTCATGAGTGTGAGTTGAAGTTGAACTTAGGCCATTATTACCTTGTAGGGAAGGTTATTTATTAGAATGTGGCGATTTGTCATCCATAAAAGGGTTCTAGCACTAGAACTGTTGACAGTATTGGATGCTTCCAATAGTAAGGGTCGGGTCTCCCTGGTATGAAAACTCAATTAGACCTCACATCATTTGGAGTAGGAGCCCCAACTAGAAAGTATGGTTGGTTTCCATTAACTTAAAGATTTGCCTTAGTTGCAATAAACGACACAAGAGAAATGCGTACAATTTCGAGATAAACAAGTATGTTAACCTTGTGATGTATTCAATTGCAAAGTGTATGATGGTTCTTTCACGAAACATAAAAGAAATTGAGTCTTTGGAATAAAAGTAATAGTACTATCCTAGCAAAGTCACATGTAAAAATTTGAAAAAATCGTTAGTAATCTTATGAAATAGTTCACCAAGAAAGTATGATCATGAAAGCATAAGATACACATTTCAAAGAGACAAACTAAAGCTAATGAAATAGTTCATTTTCATTAGTATGAATTAACATAAACATATAATGTAAAGAATGAAAGAATAGTCTCACAATCATTTCTGACATATGCATGAAAAGTGTGCCAGCTCAAAGAGTTTCAAATTATGAAGTGAAAGTTCCAAGATACACCATTACAACGATACAACACTTGTTCCAATAGTGGAGATTTAAGTCACTACTTCCTTCTCAAAAGCCTATTCTTGTCTCTTATGCCTAGCTCGATAAGCCAAGGTGAAAAGTCCTTTGCTTAAGCTTTGAGGGCATAGATATAACAAATGAGGTGACTCTTCACCTCCGTTGTGACTCTTGAGCTCCCCTCATGACTCTTGGGCTTCCATATGACTTTTAAAATTCCTAAGATACCTTTGGACTTCTACATGACTTTTCACATTCTTTGTGTGACCTTTGTACTTCGACATACTTACATTTATCATTTTCTTTGAAATTACATAATTACACCCACAAATGATGTGGCACATGATGATTCATATGACTCTTGAGATGACACTTAGACAAGACATGACTTGGCATCGATGACATGGACTTTATGATGATGTGTCAATGTCAAGCTTCTCTTATTGCTGCTATATTTGTATCTTCATGGTAGATGTTGCATGTTCTTCATCTTCCTCCTCCAAATGGCTTGAATATATGGAGTCTCCTATGCGATCTTGATCTTTCATCCTCTATCACGATCTAGTGTCTCGTCATCTTCTTGTTTGATGATCATCTTGTCTTTACAGCTTCAGAAATGTCTTCTTGCATGGTCTCCTTTTTGATGGAGGATTCCCACTATTCAACCTAGCCTAATGAACTTACATAAAAAACAATTATATCTATATATAATAGTTTAGTTAAAGGAAATCCGAAAAATTATATTGGCTAATAAATATTACTGTGTAAAGGTTCACAATTTTTTTTTTATCTAAATCCTATTAAACCTTTCAAAAGTATAAGTAATTTTTAATAATGAGTTATTACCATTTTCTTTTCAATAAATTTAAGAAGAAAAATAAACTTAAAATAAATTTAAGAAGAAACATAAACTTTATAAGAAAATAGAAAGTACCGACATCCTTCCTCAAAACACTTCGTACATTGTTGAATAAAAAACCTTCATGTCATGAAAATAGTAGAGTGATTATATTATCAAAATGACATTTGATAACTAATAGGTAAAATGTCCCATTTTCAATAATTTATGTTGGGAATTTGATGTAATATTACCATCAAAATTTCAAGCAATCGTAATAGCTCTTAAAACTTTAAATATACTTTGAAATAACCAAAATCAAATATATGATCAAACCATTATCAAAGTCAATATGTTTTTCCATCACATATGTGATAAAATTTTATACTCGCAGAGGCAGGATACATTGTTTTTTATTTTGGTTAGAGAGCATTGGTTTTCAATTAATTTTGAAATTTTTAAATAGATTCTATGAATTTTATTAAGTTTCGAAAAAAAAATATTAAACTAAATATTTTGTAAATTGAAAAGTAAATTTCATTTATTTTTTAATATAAATTGTTTTTCCTAATTGGTTGATGACTATTGTTATGTAGTTTTAAATTTAATTGTCACATAAAAATTATATTAAAAAAAATAAAAAAATCTATTCCAAAAATGTTATAATAATTTAGGGCCTCCTATTGCTTAGATTAAACAAGCATCGCAACAACCGCTCATGGTAGAGTCTGTTTCTCTGATCCTCGTCCACCCTATTCTCACCATCTCCCAACAAGAAGCTATGGGTGGTAGCCCCTATGGAATAAAGATGATGAAAGAAAAGTTGGGAACTAACTTGTTTGGGGAGACACGGATGAGTGGCCTAGCTACTTGATTAAATTTAGCAAGATTAAGGATTTGTTTGGATTTATAAATGAGACCAATGCCTTATAGAGTCAAAAAAAATTTCTTGTTACAAATTTAAGCCAAAGCATTGGATGGAAAATTTTTGCTTATATGATTAACTAACCTATATGAGATGCAAGTCCTAAGGTCTAAGTGTGATACAAGGATCTTGGTAAATTTAAGATTATATTCCTAGTCTAAATGGAACCTCTCTCTTAATTGTTTTGGAGATCAATATTTAGAGTAAGTTGTGGGATAGAAGCCAACGAGAAGCAAGCAAAGGCTTGACTAACGATACCTCCCCTTGTGTTCCAACCACCCATTGCCTCTGGTGTTGCAGAGACTATGGTTGTGACAACTACAAGGTCACTGTTTTAACCACTAGAAAGGGTTGAATCACTCAAGCTAAATGAAGAAAGAGTTGTTGTAGGAGTCTATCAACCAAGCTTATGCTTGGAGGTAAGTTATTAGGTGCAATACTAGCCTAGGATTCTTATGAAATCAATTATGAGTGAAATCCTTAGTTTGAGATTATCTTAAAGTTAAGTACTTTAAGTTATGATGAATCTTCAAAGGCAGAGTACTTATCAATGAATTGTATAAAATCTCGTAACCAAGCAAGTGCCAATTTAACTTAGTGCCAACAATAAATCAATCCACAAGATACTTAATCAATGATAACAATTGAAGGATCTTAGAGCACTCATCCACTTATTAATTAACCAATGATTATCAACACAAGATGACAATCACAATTACTTAATTAAATATATATTCCAATAGTGACCTTATGACAATGCCACAATGTCAATTAGATTTAAAATGCCGAAATTTGCTTGATTATAACTTAGATGTGTGAGTTATTTTAGTGCCAAATTAACAAATTCTCAAAATCAATCACAAGACAAGCAATTGTTAGAGTTTAACAACATAAACCACTATGAACCAGGTAAATGGTGAAGAGCTACTTATGATGCAATATGGGACAACATTAAATATCTCACTTCAAAACAAGGAAATTGCTAAACATATGAATAATAAGATGACCAAGGAGTATTCTAATGATTTGCTAATGTAAATTAGTGGACTTCAGCCCACTTATGATGAGTTACTAATTTTTATATCACATCTAAACTTATTAGAACAGTAAGTAAAGTGAACAATTAGTGAGCTATTAATGCCACAACAAATGCCAAATTATGCCCAAAACACAGAGTAATCTTGCCAAAAATAAATAAAAATATGATTTTTTAGCCTTTTAAAATGTAATATTTAGAAAATATTAGATCTGATTTCACAGTTATGCAGAGATATTCTAGCAAGCTAAAAAAGTAGATCTAGTCTAGATACTCAATACTCAAGTTGTCAAAAATTTAGGAAAAAAATATTATGAATTTTTTAGAGTTTTTGGATCACTTAGTTGTGATTTTAGGGCACTTATATCACTGTTATGGAGAATATATTAAAACTATAGCAAAAAAAAGATAAAATGAGGGTTTAGAGATCAAACCCAAGGCCCAAGGCCTTGTAGATCACTTGCCCAAAACTTGTCAAAATTTCTCCAATTATTTTGCCACCTAAAAACACCAACTTAGGGCCAAATATTCTGTGAAAAACATGAAGCTTCAGTCTCAAAAAATTTCCGAGATAGGTAAGGGTAAAATTATGGCTAAGAAAGGGCAATATTAAACCCAATGGGTCTAGCGTTGGGCAAGAGAGGGCCTAGAAGGCCCAGGAAGAGGTAAAGAAGGCAGGAAAAGGCAAATAAGGCCTAATGCTGGAGGGAGAAATCACTCTAAGGGATAGAGGCCAGGGTTAGAGGCTAAAATGAGG
Organism: Pinus taeda; assembly: GCA_000404065.3. Classification (NCBI taxonomy): domain Eukaryota; kingdom Viridiplantae; phylum Streptophyta; class Pinopsida; order Pinales; family Pinaceae; genus Pinus; species Pinus taeda. The sequence continues at coordinate 53,998 of APFE030704683.1, read as the reverse complement.
GCTAAGAGGGGACCAAAAAAGGCCAAAAAAGGGTGTTATGGGAAGAGAGGATGATGGAGGGGGAAGAGGCTAGGAGGGGGATTGGAAAGCTCATGTTCAAATCTAAATGCAATCATTCAAGTTCAACGAGGAGGGTCGAGTGGCCTAGGGGCCATGGCTAGGCCAAAAATGACTTGAAATCCTTAGCATTGGGCTAAGGAGGGAAGGTCGAGAGGCCTAGAGGCTAACATAGGCCTCAAGGAGGCTAGAGAAGGTGACATAATGGCCTAATAGGCTGACACAGGGCTAGGAGTGTGAGAAGCTTGCCTTGGAGGGGTTAGAATTGGGCTGAAGAGGGTTGAAACTTTAAAGCCTTGCTTCAAAAAATTTAATTTGCTTCAGATCTGCAACTTTTCTAAATTTCTTCAATGGTTGGCTCTGGGAAATTTTTTTGGGACTAGATCTTACCCTCAAGGGCATAGATCTAACTCTATTCCTCTTATTTCACTTGATTTGACCTACAAAAAATGGAGATAAAAATACCCAAAACCCCAATATATGCAAATTTCTCAAAATCCCAAAACCCCAACTAGAAAAATAACTTACAAATTATATTATACAAAGTTATTCACAAAATTTACAAATATACAGTTCCTTTTGAAAGAAATTTGGACGAATACATTTTTATGGAGTTTTCTTTGATAAATGGCTAATAATACTTTGGAAAATAAATGTGAGCTACAACCTTAGCAAAGTTGGATAAACCATAACAATATTTGACGTCCAAACAAGGTCAATTTGTGCCCATAATTTCATGATAAACATCCAAGACTTACTTTATGATGCATTCCACATTGATAAAATTAAATAAATTATAAAAATTAACTAAATTATAAATTTATTATTATTAGTCCCTGCTAAGGCGAGACTCTAGTAATCGATTTGCAGTTTGGCTGCTATTAGTTTAGCTTTAACTTATGCAAAACCTAATGTTAAACTTTAGAAATAAATAACACATTTTTTATTATAATTTATAAACATTTGATTGGTAAAATATTTTGATGTCTTATTGCATCCTTAACACCATATATCCCATTTTATAATAGTTTCACTAATAAAGTCTCTCCCATAATAGTGAAAGGGCAATGTTATTCACAACTTGCAGAATTGTTTCACTTGTGCAGAACTATAGCATAGTCCTTGCTACATTTCAGTTATTGGTGCGCCATCTATTAATCCAAGAATGCAGTGATCATTCTGTCAATTATAATCCTAAATGATGATGGGAGCAATTCATAGTTAGGTGGATTTAGAAATGGGAAAAGTGATATGGAATTAAAGGATCATTTGGATGCATGAGCTTTATTTTTCTTGGAATCCTGAGGTTGTTTTTTCTATTTTTTTGGGTATATATTTTCATTATATCTAAAAATACTATATAACAATTTATTTTTATTTTGTAGGGAACTGGTTACATGCCAATTACCATTTGAATACATCTGTGGTAGGGCCTTCCCTATTGAGTCTTCCATCTGAATTTACAATGTTGGGGTTTGCGGGGATTTTTTTTTCTCATACTTGGAGCCATTGTCACATTTTATTCATACAATCTCATATCCATGGTGTTGGAGCGACTGGAATTGGAAGGAAATCACCACCTCCATTTCAGATACATGGCCAAAGATATTTTAGGTATATTACTTATTGATCATGGCACTTTTTCAAATTTGTTAGAACCCTCGAATGAAATTTTCATCTATTAAATAGACAATGTATTTCTTCTTTATCATAGGACCCAAATGGGCTCGTTTGAAGGTTTCATTGATGCAATTTGTAGTTTGCTTGGGTTTTGTGATTAGCTCAATTTGGTTTTTGGGGAAAAGCTTGAGGGTTTCACTCTCGATCCTCCCTTGAAGATTTTAATTCGGTTTCATTTCCTCATTTTAATGAAACATATATGATTATATATAAATTCCCATGCTTATGTGGTAATTTTGGTGGATTCCTAGAAAATTTATGGATTCCAAATTAGTAACCAGATAAAAAATATTTTGGTAAATTAAAGCAAAAGGAATCTGTAATATTAATAGACTCACTGCTAACAGTTTTGAAAAAGTTTTAAATGTTTGCAGTTCATTTACTTGTTTTATCATCCTAATGGAACCATGAAATTATGAATTCATCATATTATTCAGAATTGTAATGCTATTCTTGTCCCATATTCCATCTTTCCATTATCTTCATCACATGAACTTTCTTTCCTTGATCATGTGCTTGGTATACAACTTATTTATGGTTGGTGGATCAATTCATGTAGGTTTTTTGTTAATGACTCATTTTCAGGTATGAATGCAACTGAAAACCATATTTAAAAATTCCAGCTTATGATTAAATAGTCCTACATGATTTGGCTGTTTCAAGGCATTCAAAATTGAATCTAGAAAAAGATTATTCTTTCACTATAAGCAATGTCAACAAGGATATTAAAGTCTTTCGTTCCATAGCAATGATCGCAACCATAAATAGGATTATTCCATAGATCTAGATCAACTAGACTCATTCATAATACACTATTTACTCATAACATATTCCTGACTATATATAGGAGTTGTTTTGTTTGTTTTTTGTTTTATAATTTATACAGATACCTAAAAAAAAATGTAAAATATAACTATTGCAAATAAACAAAAATATTGTTGGGATAGTTTGGAGTCATGACTAGGGGGTTTGTTAAAATTATGTCAGGGATTAAGATAGAATTTTTGTAGAAAGGGTGAATTTCATAGATAGTTTTAACAACTTACATCTGACAGCCTAGGCTATGCCTATATAGATAGAGTATAGGCTTCATGAGAAATTCTATTATTAGACTATGAAACAGGCTCATAAGAATATGATTGGGAGCTTGGACCACAATGAAGCATCACAGGCATATCCTTGGTTATGGGAGGAGCTAAGTAGATATGTCAGACATTGGTTCATGTGAAGGGACAATGTGTACATAACCCTAAAATCTTGGCATTGATTCCATAAACATATAATGTTTTTTAGGAAACACTAGCTGATAGGCCTCATTAATATGTACATAACAAGGCCCATCTAGTGATCCTTCAACATATATTTACCTCTTTCCTCACATTTTACAACATCTTTTTGTCTATTATGTGTTTATTAGGAATACTAAAGGATGTTTATCATATCTTGTCACTTAACATGATTAATGTGCATGAAGACAGTGCATTTTCTATGAAAAAATACAATGGAGGAAACTGGAGAAGATGTAGGAAGCTTGTCCCTTATATTTACTACCTAAAACTTTAGTTACTCCATGTATTTACTCACCCAGAGTTCGAGGCTCTACTAATAATTGATTCACTCAAATATTGCTAGGATCTCAAGGATATAGATCCACCTTTCTAGGGATTTTGGAGGGAAGCAACCCTTTTTCCAAGGATTTTTCTCCTCATTCAATTTTTTATTAATAAGGAAGCCCAACAGCTCAATACGATTCAAGATTTTGGAGAATATGGAGACTACTAAGAGCTAGGAGCTTGTGCTTGTCATTTTCATTCCTTTCATCATGTACTTGAGAATTATTTTATGTTAATGAAAAGCCTTTTGTTATCTCATACCTGAGTTTTCATTAGAGGGAAGAGTCACCTTGGGTTAGGGCCCAACCCAAAGGCTCTAGTCTCTCTCCTTTATGTATTTTATTCATGCATTTTGTTTCCTACCAATGTTTCCTTTCTTTTATAGTAGAATGTGTTTATGACAAAAAATTATTGTGTAGGTCTTTCAATCACCTCTCTTGTGGGAAGTGTGGCCATAGATATTGTGTTGGCAAGCCAAAAATTGTTGGACACCTAATCCTCAATGGGTTAGTGTGGAAGCCGAATGGACAAAAGGAGTCCAAGAGACCTTGGGATGTGAATCCCAACGGTCACATAATGTACTATAAATGTATATCATTTGTGAATAAAAATTGTACTCCATGATTTATCTTTCCTATTTGTTCTCTTGCTCCCATGTGTGTTTAACATGGTATCAGAGCAGGCGTATTCCTGCCCTGCATAATTAATTTGAGCCATTTGTTTATGGCCTTTCTGTGCAGTTTATTTCTGCCATATTCACTTGAACGTTTCTCTGCCTCACTGCCCATGAACGCTCCTGAAAGAAGTGATGTCCATTATTCTTTGTGCATTATTCCCTGACCAGCGCTGTCCAAGCTGTTCTGACCACTGCCTCTGTCCTGACATAATGCCTCTGTCCTTCCAGCGCTGCACTGCCTCTGTCCTGACATAACGCCTCTGTCCTTCCAGCGCTGCACTGCCCTTGAATTTCGGGAAGAGGGGAGCTGCGTCGTTCCAATGATCGAGATTCTTTGTGTTGAGGCTGATCATGTACGCAGAACATCTATTTATTCGTTGTTGGATTTCACTAGGAAATAAGCGCAGACGACACTGCAAATAAGAGTCGATGTGTTGTGCTGTTGCCTTGAAAGGTCCCGAGCAGTCGAGTTCTCTAATCTCCTCCATTGACAGAGAAACTGTAATTTCATTTGGATCCTCTCTTAATTACAAATAAGCAATGCCATCCTTTTCGCCTAGACATTCAATTAGAAAATTATCAAATTTTTCGTCAACCTCATCATCTTCACCAGCGAAAGGACTGGATGGGTCTTTCATAGCAAAAGTAGAAAGAGGATAGTGGATCATATTCCTGCAAAAGATTTTGTAAGATTTCTTTTCCTGGGCATTGAATAATTGTTCATAGTTTTCTCCGGGAAATTCATCAAAATGGTTTTCAACTCTGTAATATTCATTCTTTAAAACTTTATAGTCCCGATGTTTCTCTGACAACTCGGATTCCTCTGTACTCCGCAATTTCACTTTACAATCAGCCTTTGTGTTGTTGGGGGAGATATCATCCTCTGTGTTACTGGGAGAGTAAGTGGTAGAGGTAGAGGTAATGACAGAGGCAGACCCGCCTGAATTCTCCATTTTAATGGAAATGGAATAATGTGTTCCTCTCCAGAATAGATGTCAAAGAATTTTGAACTTATTGCCTGCGACTTGCAGAGATTGTTGGGGTGGCAACCTGGATCCGAGCTTGCACTGAATTTACTCTATACTACCTGACGTGATTCAAATACTGTTTCCTATTAATTTTCCTTTCATTTTTATTGCATCTCATAAAATCCGAGCTTGCACTGAATTTTGGATCATAGCACGTAAAAAAAACTATCCAGCAAATGGGGTCACCGAGTCCATTACTTGTTTCTCGCTCTAAAACATATTGAAGTTGCCTCGTATTTTGATTTTCCCTGGTGGGTTGAAGCATTCCAGAGATTTTTATTGTTTAGGCTATTACACCATGTCCTCCCTGTAAAAGCGTTGTACATGCGTTTTCAACCCATTTCTTTCGACGGAAATTTTTCTTCCAATAAATTCCAGCTTTCAATCCGTCTTCTGTGATTTAGATTTGTGTATTTCTTCTTCTTTGAGGCATTTTTATGCTAATTTGGTGCAACGAAACTTGGAAGGCGCTAAGCTGGTTGGAATATGTGTGAACTATTACTTTTAAATGCAATTGCTGAACGCTGGTGCAAAAAATAGATCGGAACAATTTGTGAGATCTATGTGCAATAGAAAGGATGGAACGCTGAAAACTGGATGCGGAAGTAGTAAGCGTTGTGTGGCCAGATTGTCCATGGAAGTAAGTGAATGAAATAACAAGTTGTTGTTTGCGTTGAGATTTTGGCGACATTTAAAAACTGGAACAGAAGATTGTGCAAGTCCACGTGCAGCGTGGAGACATAAATAAATGTTCATAGAAGAAATCAAAATTTGTTATACTGATTCACAAACATGGCAATGAAGATATGTTGTGTGAGAAATGATAACCCATGAAAGCATATTTTGAAATCGATCTGCATCAATAACTTATCAGTTGAATTTTTGTGCATACACTGGATATGAAGTGATTTCAAAAGGGCAAGGGCGCACATCAAAGTTTGGGTTTTCATACTTTCCATGTACTGAATTGAGTGCGTTAAAGTAAAAGGTGCATGATTTGGTTCTATGAATTGAATGATGAGTATGAAAGTCTATACTCATGGATTGGAAATGAATTTTTGTATAAAGTTATGTTTTAAGATTTGTGATTTGAAAGCCCTATGAAATAGAAATAAGTTATGATGAAAGTATGTGAGTTAATCATGGAAGTATGGTAAAAGTTTGGGATGATGTGTATAATCTCATGTGAATATTGGCATGGTTTAGGAAGCATTTGAGTATTGTTTTTGCCTAAAGGATCGAGATTGATAATATTGAATGATTTTGAACATATATTGGAAAGCTTCCGCAGGTTGAAATGGGAAAGTGTGAATTGGTCATTGATTGAAGTTTTTGATTCGGTAAATCCTGGGATGCATTCTTTTATGTTTTAGATATTAATGATCCTGAGTATTGCAGGCCTAGCCCTGCGTCACTTTTCCTCATTGTTTCACTATTTTTTGAGGATTAAAAATGGCTCTAATTAGTGCAATATTAGAGTTACTGGACAATCTAATACTCTCTACTATGAATAATACAGTCAAAATCAGAAAGGATTTTCTCTCAGAAATTCAGACATGTCTACAAAATGCACAGGAAAAGATTGATTTTTTGCAGCTTGAATCATAGCTACAGCAAGAAGAGCTACATCAAAATAGACACCATTCTGAACCTGTTTTTGTTCAGAACATTGAGACAACCACCCATCAGCAGCATGTCAATAATGTTACTGTTCATTCAAATAAAGCAGCAGTTATACATGCAGATGCAAAAGTTCAGTCTGCACTTCCCAAGCCCATCATCATACCTTGGGAACAGCTTGTCCACAACAAGCATAGAACTGGTCTTGGATATGACAAGGACTTGTCCTTTCATATTCCAGACTACGCCAAGCCCATTCAGTTTTAGAGTGCTAGATTCATCCATGACAGTTCACCTGCTCCTCATGACAGTTCACTGTCAGCTGTTCCAGACTCTGCCTCTCTTCCACAACAACAACAACAACAACAGATTGTGAAATGCCAACACTGTGATCGAGTTGGCCATTTGAAAGATCGTTGTTTTGATCTTCATCCATGTAAGCACTGTCATAAAACCACCTATTCTTCACACAGATGCTTCAGCAACAAACGTCCTGCAAGAACAAAGATTCATCTTAGATGGATCGCTTCTTGGCAATGGGCATCAAAGACCAAGAAGATATTCCAAACACATGTCAGAACTTGTTCCGGAATATTGAATAATCTTGCAGTTGAGTTTTCTCCATCTTCTCACCTTGTATCTGACAAGGGGGGAAAATGATGGTCATCTACAAGCTTCAGAGTCACATCAAGTAAGCCTGAGCCACAACCTGCCACACCAGTTTAAGAGTTGTAGCCAAAGACAAAGATGCCCGTGAACATGCCTTCAGTTGGCAATCTGGGACACTTCCTCTAGCAGAGTACTTCAGCTTCTTGCCAGCTTTGGAAGAGTTCCGGGAACAAAATTGAGAACACTTCCTCTAACAGAAGACTCCAGCTTCTTGCCAGTTTTGGAAGAGTTCCAGGAATTGCATTAAGCATTCCAGAGTTGTTGGTCATCCTTAAACCATCACAGGTTGAGACTTCCCTTTTCAGGTTGAAGTTTTACCTTTTATGTGGGGTGAGACCTCCCTTTTATGGTTGAAGGTTTCCCTCTTTAAAACAATAGGATCACTTCCTCTAGCAGAAGACTTCAGCTTCTTGCCAGTTTTGGAAGAGTTCCGGGAACTGCACTAAGCGTTCCAGTGTTGGTGGCCATCCTTAAACCACCGCCCTTTATACCAACATTTCATAGAGCACATTCAGCCTAGTGCTGCCATGCATTTTTGCACATTTTGTATTACAGCTCTTTTCTTGGACTCATACATAACCCTTCGGATTAAGGGGGGGAATGTTGGACACCTAATCCAAATGGGTTAGTGTGGAAGCCGAATGGACAAAAGGAGTCCAAGAGACCTTGGGATGTGAATCCCAACGGTCACATAATGTACTATAAATGTATATCATTTGTGAATAAAAATTGTACTCCATGATTTATCTTTCCTATTTGTTCTCTTGCTCCCATGTGTGTTTAACAAAAATATTTATTATTCTCCTTCTGCAATAGTTAGATCTTTGATTAGCCTTCCTTTTGCATCCTCATTTTCTAAAAATTGATAGTTTATTTAGTAATGTTTTCAAGCATAGGAAGAATAATATGTTGTGGTTGTAAGTCTTGTGCAGACTACAAGATTGATTTCCTTCTAATCCTGTAGTTAAATCTCGAATAAAATTCAACTCATTCATTCCTTTTTATTTCAATTTTTTGCAACTTGCATTATCAGCATGCTCTAGATATTTGGCAAGATTGAGAAATTGTTGTGGTGTGCTATTACTATTATGGGATTGAAAGGTATAGAACTATGATTTACCCTTCTCATCATAATTCCATCGCCTTTTTTTTCTCCCTCAACAACTCTTTCAAAACACTGTTCACTGAGCATTCATTTGTAGTTTTTTGAAGGCCACTGTGAGCATTATTCCTTGTGAAAGATGGGCCCATAAGGGTTACTATGATAGCAAAGGGCCTCACAAAGACTTATTTCACACTCCATTATCCTTCTCACCTTTAAATGGCCTTTATAGTCCTGAGAATTCTCACGGATTTAATATTGTAGAAAAACAGGGAAATCATGTAGCACCATGTAGAAGCTTTCCAAACTTGACCAAAATTGTCCTTAAATCTTGATTTTTTCCTCTCACCCCTTAATATTCCCCCTTAGGCTCTAAAACCATGATTGAGGAAGAATATAGACCACTTAGGACTTTCTTTTCCACCATTGTAATTCATTTATGCAATTAGGGTTAGTAAATGGGTTCATTAATTAAATAATACAATGATGATTTAAATAATTACTTTATGAAGCACTTAATGAAATTTGTTGCTAGTATATAATCTCTATTGAATGTAGTGATTGAAGGTGAATTTGATTATTTTTACTTTATGCAAGTTATATTATGTTTTATTTCTTTGTTTTATGCTTCTTAAGTTAGTGTTTCCATTTGATGCAAAGACTAGGTTTCCTTTTGATGCAACATTTACATTTTGAAAATAGGTTAATGTCTATGTTATACAAGTAGAGTAGCATTTACATTTCTATAAGTAGGTTAACATTTACATTTTTACAAGTAGGTTAGCCATTACATTTCTAAAAGTAGAGAAACCTTTACATTTCTGCAAATAGATTAACATTTCCATTCTTGCAAGTGGAATATAACTTTCCTTTCATGCAATATCTTTTTCTTACAAATATGAATTTAGTTTATAGGGTGGTCCCTGTACACCTTGGTTTTGGTCCATTTCCTCATAGTGACTTGAGTAGAGCTTAGCCTACTGTGCATACAACACTATCACTTCTTATATTTGTATGAACCCTAGGTTGATAATTAAATCTGGAAGCCTTGGGAGTTATAACATTATTTTTGCAATATTGGGGCTCATCTTTTTTGGCGTCATTGTCGGGGAGGTGTCCATGTAGGTGTCGTTTATTCTTAAGAGTCTCTTTATTTTCCATTTTTACTTTTTCTTTGCATCATTTTTTCTTGCCTTGAAAAAAAAAAACACACACACACAAAAAACACACATACATATTTCATGCCTCATAGGATTAGGGATAAGCTAGGATAATTTTTGCCAAAAACCATCACCCATTCAACTAGTCAACCATCAGTCTTCTTTGGTGATTGCAAATGTCTTTCTCTGACCACAGAAGAGTTGGAGAATCCTTAAGGTGAACACCCAAATATCTTTGAAGATCCGATAAGTGAGGAAGAACCTATCGTTACCACATCAATTACCAAAAACACGGCTAAGAATAGGATGAATGAGCTCTTTCCTATCAGAGAACCCAATGGGGAAGCCATAATGAAGAACATAAGCCCCATTGCTCTCTCACGCTTCGATGTCCTAGACTCTGAAGACATTGATACATTCATGAGCTTGTTGTGCTTTGTAGAATATATGATTACACTTCTGATGAGCAGAAGCTCAAGTTGTTCCCTTCTACCCTCGAGGATGTAGCCTTGCATTGGTTCATGAGCTTGGAAGGAGGTAGCATCACCACCTGGGCTCAAATGTATCAAGATTTTAATAAGAAATATAGGGACTATTGTAGATCAAGAGAAATAAAAGAGGATATATTGAGGATGACCCTAGGGCCAAATGAATCCTTATAATATTATGAAGAGAGATTTAAACTCAACTAAAAAAGAGCTAACTAGCTATAAGAATCATTCTAGGGTTGGAAGAAAGAGAGGTAGGTCTAGTGAAGTCCCGATCAACTCTTCTCCCTCTACCTTAGCCATTAAACATGAAATAGGGAGTACGCTAGAAGACTTTAAAAGTGATATGTTGCATACCTTTACCTCGAATATGGATACTATGCATATTAAAAAGAAGCAAGAGGAGGCAAGAAAGGAACTAGCTATCTTTTTCCCTAGATGCACCAAGAGGCACCCCATAAATGAGTGCCCACTAAATTTCATAGAGGTATGCTTTGTCAGTGAGGAGAACCATGCAAGTGACAAGTGTACCTCTCTTCCAAGCTCAATTTTTTTCTATCAAGGGGTCGAGAGTCGCTTGGAGAAACTTTGTTTCATCAACCAAAGGAGGCCATAAAGCCCTCAACCATATCAAAAAGCCATGCAAGGTGCACACTATCCTTCTTTCAATCCCAACTAGAGGGCACCCTTTTATCCTTGGTATCCTCCAAATCACTCATCATGTTCCATGCCCTCTCCTTGGCCCTATTCCCCTTAGTATCCTCCTTAGCCTTCAAATCCACGCTTATAACCATATTAACCTCAACCTTCTTAATGGGGAAACCCTTCACATGGATGGAGGCCTCAAGTAGCCCAATGTCTTGCCTTATGGCCTCCTCCTACACCTCAACCACAACTACCTGACAATAATCCACCCAAGAAACCTCATATACCTTCCCAACCCAATCTGAACCCAAACAATAAGTCTATAATGGGGAAATATCATATCCTGCTTATGTTGTGGAGATCCAGGAGATCAACCTTAGGTCTAGGAAGGTACTCTCAAATGCTCACCCACCTTCTCCACTTGAATATCTTGAAGAAGGGAAGGAAGATGGTGCCCCTCAAGCTTGTGTACCTCCCTATCCTGAAATGTCGGTCCAACCGAGACAACACATCCCATAAGAGGCTGAACTTCTGGGAGAATTAAATAACTTGGGCGTTAAAATACCCCTTCTCTACGCCATTAAAGATGTTCCAATTTATAACAAGCATATCAGGGAAGAGTGTTTCAAGAAGCCTGGGAGAAGAAAAAGAGATGCCCCACTATCAATTTTGTTGGGAATCTGTATGATCTAATGCTTGGCAAGGTTATCTCCCCAAAGTACTTGGATCCCGCTATCCTAGTAGTGGATGTGCACATTGACAATATTATAATCACCAACACATTGAGGGCTGAAATCATTGTCACGACTAAGGAAACTATGTTGAAGCTTAACCTCCAAGAAGCCTTGAGAAAAACCACCAAAATGATGAAACTTGCAGATAGATCCATAGTAGCTCTTGAGGGAGTTATTGAGGATGTGATGGTCTCCATTCACTCTTGGGAGTACTCCACAAAATTCCTTTTCCTCCAACCCAAAAACAAGTTTAATGGATACTCTCTCATTTTAGGGAGACCTTGGTTGGCCACTATTGATGCTTACATTAGTTGTAGGGCTAGAAACATGATAATTAAAAATGGTAATCTCACAAAGTTTCTTGTATTATACCCCCTTTCTCAACCCTTTATTGAGCATGACTTACCTCTTTTGGAAGAGGAAGAAGAAGAAGAAGAAGAATCCTTCTATCAGTCATCCCCCTACCTAGTTTGTACATTAGACACTATTTTAGGAAGCAGGCAATTAGATTAGGATCATCTTATTGATAACTTTTTCTGGAAACAAGCTCCTCCCGCCATTCAAATTGATGAGCTAGTAGAAGAACCCTTACAAAAACCTAAGAAAAACACATGGGATGAACTATTCACTTCCAATTCTGATCAATATCATGCTAATATTGTGGAAATTAGTCCATCCAAAACTTTGAAAATCAATCTTTCTCGCTCAATAAAGAAAGAAGAGAAATTGTGCACTGCGTTAAGACAACATCTTGATGATTTTTCTTGGGACTATAAGGAAATGAAAGGGGTTCATACCTCAATTTCTACCCATCATATCTACACTAAACAGGGATGTAAACATGTGTGCTAACCCTAGAGGAGAATGAACCTTGCCCTTAAAGACAATGTGAAAGAAGAACTGCAAAATATATTGGATGCATGATTCATTTACCCCATTTTAGATAGTGAGTGGGTGTCCCATCTTGTTATAGTAGCCAAAAAGAATGGGAAGTGGAGGATCTATGTTGACTATAGGGAAATCAACAAGGCTACAAATAAACATCATTTTCATTTTCCTTTAATTGATTAAGTTTTGGATGATCTTCCAAGGAAGAAATCATTTTCATTCCTAGATGGATTTAGTGGGTATAATCAGATCTAGATCAACTCTTAGGATCAGGATAAGACCACTTTCACATGACTAAGGGGGTGAATTTTCCTATAGATTCCTTCCATTTGGATTTTTCAATGCCCTTGCTACCTTCCAGAGGGAAGTCTTGAGTATTTTTGTTGATCTTGTTCATGACACAACTGAAATCCATATAGATGACTTCACTCATGAGAATGATTTGTACGAAGATTTTTCCAATCTATGTAAAATTTTAAAGAAATGAATTGCAATGAAACTCTCACTAAGTCCCAAAAACAGTAAATTTATGATGAATGCAAGCATAGTCCTAGGTCACTTCATTTCTAAGGAAGGGATTCAAGTTTACCCTAATAAAATTGCCATTATTAAAAGGATATTGTCCCTAAAAAACAAAGGGATATTGAAAGTTTCCTTGGACTACCTAGATATTATAGGATATTCATTAAGGATTTTAGTAAGTTGGCTTCACCATTATTTGGATTTTTAACTGAGTATTTATATTTTTGTTTGACAGAAAAATGTCAATAGGAATTTGAAGAGCTGAAGCAAAAACTAACCACTTTGCCAATTCTAAGGGGTCCCAATTGGGAATTTCCTTTCCACATCCACACAAATTCATCCAAACAAGTTGTAGGAATAGCTTTGGGGAAAGTGGAATCCAAATTTATCTATTCCATATATTTTATTAGTAAGAACATATCCAAAACCTAACTTAATTACTCAGTTACTAAAAAGGAACTCTTAGTTGTTGTGCACTCCTTGAACATGTTTAGGCATTATATCATTGGGTACCAAGTCTTTGTACATACTGATCATGGAACCATAAAATATTTGATGAATAAACTTGATGTCAATTCTAGGAACATTAGATGGTTATTATTGTTGCAATAATTTTATATAACCATCGTTGACAAGCCAGGGAAGGAAAATGTGGTTGCATAATTTTTGTCTAGACTAACATTGCTTGTAGAGAATGAGGAGATGATACATGATCAACTTATGGATGAGAACCTTTTTTATATTTCATTACTTTCTCCTTAGTTTTTTGAAATAAAAAACTACTTGGCTACTAAGAGATTTCGTCCTAATCTATCCTCCAAATATAAGAGAAAGATTGTTAGAAAGAGCACCCCTTTCACCTTGACTAGCGGAAATCTCTTCAAATTGGGACTATATTAGATCTTGAGGAGATGTGTAAGGGAGGATGAGGTTTTTGACATCCTCTTAGAAGTCCATGATGGACCCTATGGGGGCCATTTGGCTTCCAATAAGGCAACCTTCAAAATTCTCCAAGTTGGTTACTATTGGCCTACTCTACACCAAGATGCTAGGAGATACACTAAGAGTTGTGATGAGTGCCAAAGGATGGGGAAACCTATAGTAAAGCATTACATTACCTTCTAACCTTGTTACAAGCCATTTTTTCATATCTGGTCAATAGGCTTGCAAAATTGCTCAATCAACATCCGTGAACACCTTGTTATCATCCCTACACAAAGCCCTAAGTATGACTCTTCCAAATCGCTAAGTTTCTGGGTCTAAATCCTTCAAATCAATGATTTTAAGGCCCAACACACATTGACCATTTAGGGACCTACTTTCAACAGCAGGGTGCTTCCTTTTGTACCAACACTGATCAACAGCAGGTTGTCTCTTATTGGGGGTGCATTGATTCTAGAAATTAGGTAAAAATAAAAACAATCTTGAAGCTTCCTCTTCCAGAAGCTTGCAGGAGTTATTTTAACAATTTTTTCGTGGATAGGAAATTTGAATCGTATCTAATCCTACCTTGGATATTTTACCTCTTATCCCTTCAGCTCATCCTCCCCTCTTAAGTGGATCTGAAGCCTATATTGGTAAATGGATAAGAATTTCTAAACTACCATCCCTCTCCTATAAATTTACAGCCATCTACAACATCAAGGTTTCCTTTTGGAGACTAATCATACCCTCATGTTGTTGCCTTGAATCTAAGAGAGTGATCATCTTCATGCATTAGGGTGACATTCAGGTGTTCTTTGTGATAGGGAAGGAGAATTCAACTTGGGGAGATATGTATAAGATCAATTATTATTCTTAGTTGTAAACTCTCTCCTATTCATATTAATAAAAAGAGTATATCATTTTCCTATACGTGTTATGTTATGTTTACATTTATTTATTTCAATGCTTTGTTGATCCATTGAATAGAGTGATTAGATAATGCTACATAGATGTCATAGATATTTGGCTTGTGTTGATTGTATGTGCATGTTATGTTGGAATTATGGCTAATTTGTTGTCCTTGATGGAAATCGTCTTGATAAAGATGTCAACATTGTAATAATATGATGATTATACAAAGCGATATAGATGCCACAGCTGATCAGGTAATCAGAATTATTCTCAAAAATTAAAGTTTTTGAATCTTTTCAAACTCAACTTCATACTGAAGAGCTTGTCATTATGAATCCAACAGTGCAAATGAAACTCAAATCTGAGTTCGTATGCAGAAGTTAGAGCAGGTCAAAGTTTAGTTTTGACTTGCCTACATGACAAGAATGGAATGATGTGGTAGGTCTTTAGCCAATGAGGAGACACCAAGCGGTAGTCCATCATTGGCCCTCGCAAATCACATATCACAATAATAGGTGGAAAAGGTGTTAGAAATCGGCCCTGGGTAGGTTGGGTTGCGATGCGATCAAATCGCAATCGCAATCGATGAAAGGGATCAGCGTATAGGAATTGGCCCCAGCTATGGCAAGGTTTGCGATGCGATCACATATTGCAATTACAGAAGTAACAAGAATCAGCGTTGGTGCAGGTTAAGTCCCAAATGTGAAATACCTTAGATGCGATAATGGTATATGCCATAGTGTAATACTCTGGCGGGTCTCCAATATCACAATCAAAACATTTCGATGGGTAAACAAGACATTCTGGCCACCAAAATTTGACGATTGTGATTTACGATAAGACTGACAGGATATGGCCCGCGGTACAACAAATTATTTCTTCGTTAGTAGATTTTGGAGAATTTTGTGGAACAAATTGTGGGAGAACTGGGAGAAGTCACAACTTCTTCAGTTCTTATCCAAATTTGGTGTAACAATAGTCAATTCTAGTAGTTTTGTGTATTGTGAACTCGTTGAGATAGGTTTCATAGGCATCTGAGAATTATAAATACACTTTTGGTATAATTTGAGCATAATAGAGAGGCCCAAGCCATTGGAAGCAGGACCAAGATGTAGCCCAAGAGGGGTGAACTTCTTTATCATGTGCTTGTTGTGTGTTGTATATTGATGTTCATTTTTTTTATATTGTTGATGTTCAACATATGTTGTTATGTTAATTTTTTTATAACATTCACTTAAGAAACTCTCATGGGAATCTGTTAATTGTAAAAGTTTTTGAATCCTTAAGCACTTGAAAAAGAAAATAATAAGCATCTTGGGTTTTATTCTGAATGGATAATTAGCATAGAATTACTAATACACCCCATTTCAAATCAAGTTGGTATCAGATCTTTGGTTTTTCTTACCAGATTTTCTTTGTGAAAGAAGGATTTAATTGTTTGTAAGTTTATGTCATGCTCACAAGCTTAAAGCTCAAAAGAGGTGCAGGAAATCTGGTTGAAAGCCCTGAAATAGGGTCAAAGGGAAGAAGAGCAAGGTTGCCAAAGTATTCTACATGAGTTCATCCTCAATTTGTAGAAGCTGTAGTTGAGATTCTAAAACCAGTACAACCTCAAGTTATAGTTGAATCTTCAGATACCATGTCTCATGAAGGAGAACCTATCATGATAGAAGATGAGAAGACCTTCAGAAAGGTTTTATTTGATATGACAGAGATGGTTAAGGTCCTCTATGAAGAGAGTAACAATAGACTACAAGGAGAAAGTTCTAATCCTCCCAATGGAGAAGGCTCTTCAGGAGGAGGTAATGGAAAAGAAGATAAAGGGAAAGGAAATAATTGGAATGGAGACAAGCCTCGACCATCTCCACCATCTTCTTCATCTTCTTCTTCAAAAGCATCTTCACACTCTTCCACCAATACCACCATTACTCATACTCATCATCATTCTTCAAAAGGGGTTGGTAAAGCACCTTTTCTGAAGCTTGATGTTAAATTCGAGTTGTCTATGTACAATGGTGAAGTTAATGCAGAGAAGCTAGATAACTCAATTCGTTAGTTGGAGGTGTATTGTAGAATTCAGAACCTTCAAGAGGATGATATTAGAATTCAGTTAGCTTCATTGAGAATGGAGGGCACAGAACTTCTATGGTGGGAATCAAGGACTCAAGATGAGATCAAAAACCATGGTAAGATCTCTATTTCTTGGAATGATTTCATTGTTGCTATAAAAAGGTAGTTCTACCCTTTAGCTCTTTTGCAAAAAGCTATCTTGAATTGGAAAAATTTCGGATAGTTAAAAGGTCAAAATGTGCGAGAGTATACTCAAGAGTTTAGGAAAAGAGCTCTTATGCTAGGAGTAGACTTACAGTCACAAGATACCTTGTCGAAATACATAGGAGAGTTGCATATCTATCTTCCACATACTATTCTTATGTTCAGTCCAACGAATCTTGATGAGGTCTATGTTCAAGCTACATACCTCAAAGCAAGAGGGAAAAATATACAGGTTGAAGGTAAGAAGAAGCCATTTCAGAGTGTTGAAAAAGGGAACATGTTTAAAGGAAAGTAGAAGAAAAATGCTTTTGTTAAGAAAGAAGGGGAGAGACTCATGTGCAAGAATTGTTCCATGGAAGGACATGATGAAACACATCGTTGGAAGCTTCATCCAAAATTATGACCAAAGAAATTCAATATTGCTGCACAACAAGACTAAGATTCAGACTCAGGGGATGAAATAAAAATCACAACCACAATCACTGAAGGAAAAGTCATGGCAAAAGAAAGCAAAGAGGTCAGAAAAGAGGTAGCCGTAGGAAGTACCAACGCAACAAATAATACCCACATCGTTTCAAATGAGGAAAACCAATTAGAGCTATTCCATATCCAAGTCATTTCCAAACATATGAAAATCAATATGCTGTTTGAGAGTGGATCACAGACCAACTTAATTTCTACGGATTTGGTTAAGAAAATGAATTTGGAAATCATGCCCCATCACAAACCATATCCATTGGGATGGATAACCAAGGATGATAATTTATAAGTCACACAGAAATGTATTTTCAGGTTTGCAATCACTGCTAATTTCATTTATGAAGTTGAATTAGATGTTGTGCCATTGGATATCTCAGGAATTGTCTTGGGAAGTCTATATTTGTATGAAAGGAAGGTTGTTTTCCACATATTTGAGAACAAATACAATTTTTTCAAAAACGGAGTGGAGTAAATTGTGAGATCCCATCGCAAGAAACTTAATCTATCTTTGGCAAGCGCAAGTGAAATGAAACAACTGGTTAATTCCAGCAAGTGTCTCGTACTCCTCATGACCACACAGAAAAATGAGACGGAGCATGAATCGTTTGCAGGCTGTGATGTAAAGCTGAAATCTAAACTGATTGACGTGGTCAATCAGTATGGGGACATGTTTCAAGAACTAAAGGGACTGCAACCAAAAATATGAATTCAACATGAAATTCAGCTACAACAGGACTATCCACTCCCAAACATTAGTATGTATCAAATGTCAATTATGGGAAGTTTGGAAATTAAAAACAAGTCCAAGAATAGTTAGATAAAGGAGTAATTTGTCCTTCTACTTCGCCATGTGGTTCACCAATTCTGTTGGTACCCAAGAAATATGGAACCCGACGCATGTGTGTATATTATCAAGATTTAAATAATATCACAATAAATAATCGATACCCACTGCCCAGAATAGATGATTTTCTAGATCAGTTGAAAAATCCAAAGTATTCTACTAAATTCTACTTGAGAAGTGGATATCATAAAGTAAGAATAGCTGAGGAGGACATATGGAAGACTGCTTTTAAAACCAAACAAAGATTGTTTGAGTGGCTAGTTATGCCTTTCGGTCTTTCCAATGCTCCAGCTACATTCATGAGAGTTATGAATGATGTTTTAAGATTGTTTCTTGATCAATTTGTAATTGTCTATTTAGATGATATTTTGATATTAAGTAAATCAAGAGAAGAACATGTCAAGCATGTTAGGAAAGTTTTGGATATCATGAGAAAAGAACAATTATTTATAAAGATATCTAAATGTGATTTTGGGAAAAATTCCTTAGTGTATTTGGGCCACATAGTTGGAGGAGGTGAGCTGAAGATTGATCCCTCTAAAGTTTCGGTCATTGTGAATTGTCCAATACCCAAATCAATCACAGAAGTAAGGAGTCTTTTAGGAGTAGCGTAGTGCTGGAGGAAGTTTATTGCCAATTTTTCCTCCATAATAACTCCACTACATGCGTTGACCAGTGTGAAGGTTGCCTTCAAGTGGGGAGGCAAACAAAAAAAGGCATTCGATGCTTTGAAACAAAATATTAGTTCAACCCTAGTGTTAGCATTATCGGACTTGAAACAACCCTTTTAAATACAGACAGATTCAAGTGACTACGCCATGGGTGCAGTTATTTTATAGCATGGTAAGCCCATTTCATTTCATTCTGAAAATTTTAATAGTGCTATTATTAATTATCCCACGTATGATAAAGAGATTTATGCATTGGTACAAAGTGTGAATAAATGGAAGCATTATTTGATGGGAAAAGAAACCATTATTCACACCGATCATTAGCCTTTACAATATCTACAATCTCAAACCAAATTGCAGCAGTCAAGGCACTTTTGTTGGATGGGAATTTTACAACAATTCCATTTGGTAATCAGGTACAAGAAAGGCATTTATAACAGAGTTGCTGATATGCTTTCTAGACCGGTTATAAATGTAGCCATTTTCCTCAAGAATAATTATGTTTTGCCTAAAAGTTATGTTGAACAATACACATAGGAGGCTGACTTCCAAGAGGTGTATTTAAACTTGAGTCAAGGCCACCAAGTTTAGGAATTAGACTACCACGTACACGATAATTTGTTGTATCATTTGGGAAAACTTTGTGTTCCACAGGGAGAGAGAGTAAATGTCACAAGGGAAGCGTAGAATTCTCTTAATGCTGGACATTTTGGTGTAAGTAAAACAATGGAAAATCTTCAGACGTATTTTTATTGGCCTCGTATGCTTGAAAGTGTGTCACATTTTATAAGAGGTTGTTCATTGTGTGCAGTTAGTAAGCCTAGTAATAGGAAACTAGGATTGTCCACACCACTTCCAGTGCCTTCACGACCATGGGAAAGTGTTTCTATGGATTTTGTAAGAGGTCTTCCTTTATCAATAAAAGGTCATGATTATTTGTATGTAGTTGTGGATAGGTTCAGCAAGATGTGCATATTAATGCCTTGTAAAAATAAAATTACAACTGAACAAACAACTAAACTTTTCTTTCAAAATGTATGGGTTCATTTTGGATTTCCTACTTCTATTGTAAGCGATCGTGATTCTCGATTTGTTCGGAATTTTTGGTCAAGTTTATGGAACCTTATGGACACCAAGTTGAAGAAATGTATAGCCTTCCATCCACATACAGATGGTCAAACTAATGTGGTAAACTAGACAATAATTCATTTTCTAAGAGGATATTGCAGCAAAAACTCTAAGTTGTGGGATGAACAGTTGCATTATGATGAAAAGATATTTTGGGGGTTAACCAAAATCCCTTTCATTTACAAATAATCGATCTTGAGGCCTGTGGGTTATGGCCCATAAAACCTATCGGAAGCATTTGAGGCTTTAAGCCTTAAAACCATGGACCACACAAGAATCGGAACCAACACACTATCAGAAGCCCATACACTATCAGAAGTGTTAATCTTCCAATTTCCTTTAAAAAAAAACCCCTGGAACAAAAAATATTGAAAATTACACAGGAAACAGAAGAAATCCCACATCGAACCCGTGGGCCAAACTTCAAATATTATAAGTCCGCACCTATCTTTCCATTAGGCCCGTCTTCTACTTTCCACAGCCTTGTTCCGATGCCGACCATCGATGACCCATTACTTCCGATCTCCAATCATCCCATATTGGCGATATCGCCATATCGCTCATTGGAGTATTGGCCATCACTAATGCCATTGCCCAAGTCCTTTGGCCTCTTCGATATGCAATCACCGATCGCATCTGGACTGTCAATTAGAACTCTTGATCCGATGGTCTAGGATCCATCGGATTATCGTAGTCGCACCTCTCGATGGTTGGACCCCTTCCATTTCAAAACGCCGACCCGATATACCTTTTGGACCTAATAAGGGTATAGACTACGCTTTATAAAGTTCCAAGTCCGGATTCTTGGATCCGACTGTGGTTGCGCTCATTTTTAGTGTAATTGGAATTCAGCTAATGGTCGATGGACTTCTATGTTAAAACACAGATCTCTGCCAGATCTGTCTTCACACACAACATAACATATAACAATATTTCATTGCATTGCCATCGATCCTACTGTGATTGATGGTCAATAAATACACTCACAATTGGGGATTAAACCCTCGACACATATATATGAAATAGAACTGAAAAAACCATAATACGCAGACACGTAGAAAACCCACAAGCACATATCTATTATACATAGCATGGTTACAATCCTAAGGCATTTCAGCCTTAGCACGGGTTCTCATCTCGATTAGATTTCAACACTCTGTTTACACAATTTCTATCTATATCACTGGTATCGCTCCCTATTAAACACGCAGGTTCACTATTTATAAATACATTGGATCGGATCACTGAAAGGATTCGATCAAACCTCTAACAAACCACTCCATAATGCATACATGGCAGATTGCATTTAATAACAAGTCTTCGAGAGACTTATCCATTCCATCATTTTCTATTTTAAACAAAAAAGTCCCCTTGTTCAGCTCAATGGTCCATGTCCTCTCTTTGCTCCTCTTTGGATTCTTCATTTGATTAATGAGGTATTAGATGCTCTTGCATCAGACTCCCGAGGGACAAAAATTTATAACCTCCTAGTCATATGCTTCTCCTTATCCTTAGCAATTCTACCCACTTAATATCTTCAATGGAACTACTCTTATGATTTTTGTGAGCTGCAACCAACCTCTGCAGTAACAGTGTTCCTCTGCTACATGATACCTCACCAAGCCCTCCTCACTTGGTCTTTTCGCGTCCTTTTGGTTCTCTTCTCTAGAACCAATTGAGCACACCTTGCTCTAGGTTGCTGCAAATATTCTCACCTTCCACTGCTGTTATATGCATGATAGTAAGACCATAAACTCACCATACCTCAACACAGCTATACCTCTTTTCCCTTTTTTTGCACACAAAATCTTCTTCCTTCTCACAGGAAAACTTTCCCTGCTCTGATACAACTTGATGAAAAGAGATTTTTGGGGTTAACCAAAATCCCTTTCATTTACAAATAATCAATCTTAAGGCCCGTGGGTTATGGCCCACAAAGCCTATTAGAATTGTTTGAGGCTTGAAGCCTTAAAACCATGGACCACTCAAGAATCGGAGCCACCACACTATCGGAAGCCCATACACGATCGGAAGCGTTAATCTTCTGATTTCCTTTAAAAAAACCCGCAGAACAACAAATATCGAAAATTACACAGGAAACAGAATAAATTCCGCTTCAAACCCATGGGCCAGACTTCAAATATTATAAGCCCCCATCTATCTTTCCATCGGGTCCATCTTCCGCTTTCCGCAGCCCTGTTCCAATTCTGACCTTCGATTACCTGTTACTTCCGATCTTCGATCATCGCATATCGGCGATATCACCATATCGCTCATCGGTGTATCGGCCATCGCTAATGCCACTGCCCAAGTCCTTTGGCCTCTCCGATATGTGATCTTCGATTGTATCTGGACTGATAATTAGAACTCTTGATCCGATGGTCCAGGATCCATCAGATTATCGCAGTCGCACCGCTCGATAGTTGGACCCTTCCATTTCAAAACGTCGACCCAATATACCTTCTGGACCTGATAAGGGTATAGACTACGCTTTATAAAGTTCCATGTCTGGATTCTCTGATCCAACTATGGTTGCGCTGGTTTTTAGTGTAATTGGAATTAAGCTAAGGGTCGATGGAATTCTGTGTTAAAACACAGTTCTCTGCCAGATCTTTCTTCCCACATGACATAACATATAACAATATTTCATTTGATCGTCATCGATCCTACTGTGATCGATGGTCGATCAATACACTCACAATTGGGGATTAAACCCTCGGCACATATCTATGAAATAGAACTGAAAAAACCATAATACATAGACACACAGAAAACCCACAAACACATATCTATTATACATAGCATGGTTACAATCCTAAGGCATTTCAGCCTTAGCACGGGTTCTCCTCTCGACTACATTTCAACAGTTTACACAATTTCTATCTATATCACTGGTATCGCTCACTATTGAAAACGCAGGTTCACTATTTATAAATACATTGGATCGGATCACGGAAAGGATCCAATCAACCCTCTAACAAACCACTCCATAATGCATACATGGCAGATTACATTTAATAACAAGTCTTCGAGAGACTTATCCATTCCATCATTTTTTGTTTTAAACAGAAAAGTCTCCTTGTTCAGCTCAATGGTGCACGTCCTCTCTTTGCTTTGCTTCAGATTCTTCGTTTGATTTAGGGGGGGTTAGATGCTCTTGCATCACATTATATTCAACATGCTTACAACTTAGAAAAACACTCTTCTACTCTAACTTCACCTTCTAAGGCATGTCTTGATTCACAAAATAGCACAAGAACAACTAGAAAAGATTCAAGGCAAGTATAAGGCAAGGCATGACAAGTATCATGTGGATAATCAGTTTAACGTAGGTGATGAAGTTTGGTTATACATTAGCAAGGAAGGGTTTCAAGGTGAAGGTAAAAAACTGAAACCAATTCGTTATGGTTCATTTAAAATTCTAGAAAAGATTGGTAATAATGCTTTCAAGCTTGATTTGCCTTCATATATACAAATCTATTCCGTTGTTAATGTTGAAAATTTGAGATTGTATGAACCTCATTTGATTGAAGATCAAGGAGAGAATGTTCAAATTCCATCTATTGAAGACCTTTCTCTATAATATCTTGATGTGCTTCAGCAAGACACTATACTTGAAAGAAGGACAAGGAAAACTAAATGGGGAAATATTGATTATCTTCGGGTAGGTATCAAAGGTACACATCCATCAAAGGAAAAATGGATTGAAGTGGGGAAGGTGAGGGAACAATACCCTCATATGTTCAATTACTGAAAGTGATCCTTTTGGGGTCTAAAAGGCTTCCAATGGGGAGGAGTGATTAGGTGCTCAGAATTATGCTCAAAACTGAAAGTGTCAGAATCTTGTCAGACTCAGCTTTAGATTGAAGAGCTCATCATCCTGAATCTAATGGTGTGAATGATACTCAAAACTGAGTTAGTATGAAAAAGTTAGAGCAAGTCGAAGTTCAGGTTTGACTTGCCTACACGGCAGGATTGGGATGATGTGGCAGGTCTTTAGCCAATGAAGAGGCGCCTAGTGGAATCCTGCCATTGGCCCTCACAAATTTCATATCGCAGTAGTAGGTGGAAAAGGTGTTAGAAATTAGCCTCTGGTAGGTTGTGTTACCATGCGATCAAATCACAATTGCAATTGGTGAAAGTTATCAAAATATAGGTATCAGCCCCGACTCCAGTAAGGTCTGCGGTGCGATCGCATATCACAATCGCAGCAGTAACAGGAATCAGCCATGGAATAAGTTAAGTCTTGAATGCGAAAGACCCCAAACACGAGAACATTATATGTCAAAGTTTAATACTCCAGCAGGTCCCCGATATTGCAATCACAACATTTCGCTGGGTAAACAAGACATTCTGCCCACCAAAATCTGTTGATTGCAATTTGCAATAAGGCCAATAGGATATGGCCTGCGGTGTGGTGAAATGTTTGCTTGGTTAGAGGATTCTGGGGCTATTTTGTAGTTTTCTGCCGGTTTTAGAGCATTTTGTGGAACAAATAGTCGGAGAACTGGGAGAAGCCATAACTTCTTTAGTTCTTATCCAAATTTGATGCAAAAATAGTCAATTCTAGCAGTTTTGTGTATTTTGATCTCATTGAGACAGGTTTCAGAGGCATATGAGCATTTTAAACACACTTTTGATTTAATTTGAGTATAATAGAGAGGCCCAAGCCATTGAACGCCAGACCAAGGAGAGCCAGCCCAAGAGGGGTGAACTCCTTTATCATGTGCTTGTTGTGTGTTGTATATTGATGTTAATTGTTGTTATATTGTTGTTGTTCAGTATATGCTTTTATGTTAAATTGTTTATAATGTTTACATAAGAAACTCTCATGGGAATCTGTTAATTGCAAAAGTTTTTGAATCCTTAAGCACTTGAAAAATAAAATAATAAGCATCTTGGGTTTTATTCTAAATGGGGAATTAGCACAACATTACTATTCTGGTCCATTTCAGACCAACAGATGATATGAATAGAGAAAGGGTAGTTCAATGATCAAAGGGGGTTAGATTTCCCTTCCAGTGGGTACTGGAGAATGAGAGAAGGCTATAGCCTTCTGCAGGTGTCTGTCTGCATGCTAGTATGAGTCTACGCTAGTACAATATTGTAAGAAGTTTTTATTTATAATAAAAAAAAGACAATGACAATGACAATGATTTTTTTCTCTCACATTGGGTTTCCACCCAAACTCCCAGTGTACATGTATTTTTGTATGTTTTGTGATGATCTATCTGCTTCTTATTTCTCATTATTACTATTTAATTAATGAAAAATGAAGTAATAACACATTGGTTAGAAGATGAACATATGATGAAATATAAGAGAAGTAGTTAACTGGGTATACATTGTTTGTATTCATCATAGTCATGTACATACGCAAGTTACTTGAATAAAAATAGCGTATGGAAATCAAAATAAGAAAAGAAAATTTGAAGTGAGTTTAAAATATTGATTCACCCCCCACCTCTCAGTATTTTTCCCAACAATTGACACTAAAGCAGGTCACTCCAGCAAAATATTAACTACTTGAAGTGGATCAGGGACAATGGGAAAGAAGAAAAGGAAGAAAAAAACTAAAAAGAATAAGTCAATTCAGGAAAACAATGACAGTGAAGCATCTGATGTTGTGGAAATAAATTCATTTATGGGTAAAGAACAATCTGTAGTAGAAGAACAAGGCAAGTTAGAATCAATGGACAATAAAGGCATGTTTATGCTAGGTAATGATAAATATTAGGAATGGAAATAAGAGATTAAGTCTAAGTTAATGAACCTATGATGTGATGTTTGTAATTTAGTATGTAATGGTTTCACTAAATCTCCTCCATGAAACAACAAAGAAATTATGGGATAATCTACAAGAAATCCATGAAAGAAAAACAAACAAAGATTGTTCATCAGGAGAACCAACGGGTAAGCTTGTTTCTAAAGAATATAATGATGTATCAAAAGATAAGTATGTTATGTCATATGGAGTTACTAATTCAAAAGAAGACAGGTTCCAGGAAGTTCTCAATCTTAGAAGAAAACTTGTTTTTTCCTTAAAAAGGATTAACAATCTTAAAGATAAGTTGCAGTCATATGATAACAGTAATTATTTTAAATCATTAAGTGTTGTGGTAGAATCTAAGCAATATTTTGAATGACTTGAAGCTAATATCATCTCTCCAAGAACATATATTGAAAAGTCAGACAAGCGAAATGAAGAGCTACTTCAAGTATTTGAAGAACAAGAGAATGGGTTGAAAGAAGAGATTACCAAATTGAAGGAGCAATTAGAAGAAGGAAGAAAGGTTGAATAAGGAATTAGAAAGTAGTATCAAAGAATGGAGGTTGAGGTAAATATTCAAAAAGGTAAATTAGAAGAAAAGGATGAACACTTGATATTTCAAGATTGTACTAAGATTTTGGATAACATTTTTAGTAATCAAAGGTCTCCTTCTATTAAATCTGGTCTTTGTTTTCATGAAATTGTAAATGGATAATCTAGTTCAGAGGCTTGTACCAGGATCTTGATGGATAGCA
This sequence comes from Pinus taeda, assembly GCA_000404065.3. Taxonomy (NCBI): domain Eukaryota; kingdom Viridiplantae; phylum Streptophyta; class Pinopsida; order Pinales; family Pinaceae; genus Pinus; species Pinus taeda. The sequence goes on along the minus strand of APFE030704683.1, from coordinate 27,358 downwards.
ATATGAAATTTGAAATTCTTGTTAAAGAGATAAGAAGTCAACTAGATCAATATCCAAGGACGATGAATTTTCAAAAGAAATCATTTTCTCCCAATAATAGAAACATTAATTGATTCTTTGATCAATAATTTTGAATGCTTTATATGTCATAATTATGGACATGTTGTAGCCAATTTCCGAAGTAGATTTTTTTGATCTCAAGCAAATGGATACTTCACAAGAAGATCGCTAGCTCCTAGGTACTCAAGTTTCTTTAAGGGATATTATTTTGCTTGCAACATATTTGGTCACAAAGCTATTGATTGCAATATAAGGAATATGAAATGGACATATAATGATTTTTTAGCTCCATTTTGTGGTCATATAATATATTAAGCTTGTAACAAGTTTGAGAATGTAGCAAAAGAATGTAGCAATAAGTTAATGGACCTCCATAGGAAACATGGCAAGCAATCATATAAGAATATTGTTTCCAAAAGACCTGAGAAGAATGGAATCACCAACCTCGTAATAATCAAAAAGAACAAGAACAAATAAGGTTTGGTATTTCTTTGTGCTCTTTTGAAGATGAAGAAGAATGGTGCATAGATAGAAAATGGTCTCATCACATGACTAGAGATAAGGACAAGTTTGAGTTTCTCAAGAAAAAAAAAGATAGTAAGGTGATTCTTGGAAATAATGCTCCAGAAAAAGTGATGGGAAAAGGTAGAATCAAACTTGAGAAGTATGCAAAAGTGGTTGATGGATTATTAATTCAAGGGGTAAAGTAGAATATTCTAAGTTTAGGTCAAATGGATGACAAAGGATGTATAATTGTATTTACATCAACTAAATGAAAACTTATAGACAAAGAAATTGGAAAGGTTATAGGAAGAGGATACATAAATCCAGGAAAATTATATGTGATAGCAGATAAGAAATTTAGGCCTGAGGAATAGTTCCTCCTACTCTTCAAATTCAGAATCAAATAAGATAGTTCCCAGTAGAGTCTGTTTTTAAACCATACTTCTAACGATATCTGCAAACGTGATATGGGAATAGGAATGATATGTTCAGTGGGAGTTATTTTCATGAAAAGTTAAACATTTTAGTTTGTTTATGTGGATACTATAAAGGATAATGATATATATACGTGAGTATTGATCTAGACAATCACGTTTGTTTCTCTTAGATGAAGAAATAGTGGGACAAACATAGGGGGAGTTTTTGATATGCTTCAATCAGTTATTATTTGGCTTTCTGGTTATGACATTGATTGGTTACAATTTGTTGATGATGCTTAGATGTTACTTAGAAATAATGTTGATTTATGATGGTTCATGAGTAGCTACAAAGTGTCATTGTTGCTTTGGTTATTTAATGGATTTGTTGATTGATGAGTTGGACATAATTAGATTTGATAATGATAAGTTGACACAGGTTTAGGGGGAGCATCTGCTATCCTTCTAATAATGCATTGTTGGAATTATGATTTCTTGAGCATTCCTTGTTACAAGATGATGCTCATGATAAGTATATATCATTGGTAGTTGTTAAAGACACATATGTTGTTTCCATTAGTGATGATGAAGTCTTGGGTGATGACTAAATATTTGCACTTAGTGAAGATGCTCCTACGTGATACACTTGATGAAGAAGATGTGCATGCTATGGTTGATGATTCACTCACTACTTGTTGAAATTTATATTTTGTTATCCTTATGTCTTCTATGATACATAAATTGCATATGGTGAAGTTATGGATGATTCTTATATGTTTCTTGAGGTACATGTGAAAAGTTGTTATGATGTTGTTACTTAGTTCTATGTGATATGCTTAGTTATCACATATGTTGTTGATACATGACAAGATATGTTATTGTGGTGCAAGATATCTATATGTCTTTGATGTTCGTGGATTTTGCTTCTTCCTACAAATATAAAGAGCATGTTGACCTTGATGATATAAGTTCAAGGGAATGATTTTTTGACAGGGTTCTAATTCACTATCTTATGATTCTTGAAAGAATTGGTCATATGTTGATGTTGTTAAATATTGATTCTACATTTCGCTATCTTACGTCATGATGATGACGAGGATGTTCATGCTACTATCTATGTTGTTATGATCATATTTTCATGTCGCGGGTTCCTATAAGGTGTATGATGGTTGTTGATGACTATCGTGGTCTTTCTATCTCATGAGTGAAGTTCTTGGTTTTGCTTAAAAATGCCATATTTTTCTCTTCATGTAAAGGTCATGTAAAGACCCATGTTGTAAATCATTGTAAAATTTAGTCATGTATGCGCTATTGAGGTCAATTCATTTATGTTTGTAATACCATTATGTTGGGACATTGATGTAATGTTGGGTCAAATATGTAACCCCACTATGTTGGGTGATTAATGTAATCATGAGTCATTGGTGATAGGAAAGGTGGTATTTGGCTGAGTCATAAATTCAAGCACTTCATTGGAGATCTTTAGCATATCCATGGGGCAAGCATGGTTAGTATACAATTTTCATACTCAGTAGATCATATCTACAGTGATCCTCTCTACATATGGGGAGAGAAGTCTTCATTCAACATTAGTCATCCCTTTGCCCTTGATTTCAAAGGGGGAGAGAAGCTTGGTGTTTGGAGTAGAATTCTTAGTGAGAAGTATTGGGAGAGAAGATTGGTGTTTATCTTGGTGTGTTTATAGATGTATTTGTAGGTGCTGACCAAACACCAAAGTGTTTCCATCAACTCCAAAAGGGGATATTGTTGGAATTATGGCTAATGTGTTGTATTTGATGGAAACCTACTTGTTAAAGATGTCAACATTGTGATAAGAAGATTTTTATACAAAGTGATACATATGCCATAGCTGGTATGAACAACGAAAGGATAGTTCAGTGACAGATGAATTTGTTAGCCTCACTCTCATATGTTACAACAATTCTAAGTCCAAATAATTAAATTAATTAAAATAATGAAAGTTAGGATTTAATCCTACCTTTCTAGATTGAGTTTGTTCCTCATGGATAGGATTCAGTTTAGGCCTAGTTGGTTGAGAGATTCTCTCCAACTAGTTAGGCTCCAAGATTAGTGTGTTGTCGAGATATTTTCTCAACCATAGTGTCCAATATAGACGTACTATCTTGAGACAAACTTCCTCATGTATTTATTTGTACTACTATCATTCTTTGTACATTACATTGAGAGTGTGAGGAATATAATACAGTGAGGTTCTGGTCTTTTCTGCCATGTCTGGTTTGGGTATATTTCTGCTATTTATTTTATGAGTGTTTTATTAGTTGATTAAATTTCTTCATGTTGTAGCGGAGCTAATGGAGATCTTAGATTTAGAGTTGGAACATTGTGGAACTGTTGTGTAAGGACTACATGTGGATGATGAGTTTGTGTTGCTTGTGGAAGAGAATGTGGATTGTGTGAAGCCATTGAATAGAGAATATAAACCCTCGTTGCAAAGGAGAGAAATCATTGCAGCAATTGTGAGGACATAAAAGAGTGCAGAAAGACTTTGTTGGCACTGGAGAAAAGTCACTAGCTGGATAAGATCAAAGGCAACAGAAGGTTGGTTTTTGTTAAGCACCTAAAATTTTGACAATAGATAGTGCAGTTAACCTTAGATCTACACCTGCATCCTTTCAGAATTGTGTTGTCCTTTTTACCAATGTAGAGGCGGTTAACATGTCAGTCTTTTGGTCTATAAATTTTTAATCAGATGTGGTGGTATTTTCATTGTGTTGTAAAATCATCTTTGTAAACTTAGGTGTATATTTTTATTATCTTGTTTTTTGTGGATTAAAGTTGTGTCTGCATGGATTAAGTTGTGTAATGACTAAGTAATTTTCATTGAGCATGGAGAAACTAGTTCCTGGAGAAACTTGTGTCAAGTAACCTGGAAAGCTGTCTGTGTGAAACAGAGATTGAACCGTGCAACATGCATTGATTCCATCATAAGGAAGAAAAAAACCAAAGTTGAGCCTATTTGAAAGGCGTGAGAGATGTTGTACATTGGAGCAGAAGGTATCTGCGTAAAATAGAATTCATGGAGTTGAAAATTTGAACTACCCATTTAATGCAAAGTGACATTGTAGATCGTTGTTGCATAGAGAAATAGAGCCACAATGAGATCTGGAGTAGTCGGGTGGAGAAAGTCATTTTCAGAAGGGAGGTCTTCCTATCACCAGAGATAGATCTTTATTGCAACGTATTGGTCTGATCGTTATTGAAGAGTTAGCGTAGTGGAAAAAATATACCATTGTTGGAATCAATCCTGGTTGTCTCTATTGTTGCCCACATTAGAGAGGGAGTCATTATCATGGAAGGAAAATTGATTAACAAAGAAGTGGTTGTTTATTGTGGGAATGTTGCCTTTGTGTGAAATACTTCCACCACTGGTGGTTTTCATGAAATTAAGTCAAAGCTACTAGATTCAAGTGTTGGAATCATATTGTTGAGGTGCATTATGACTAAATGGTTCATTTGCAATGGGGAAATAGAAAAATGGAGATAATAAGATGTTAAAAACATATGTCGATTTGTTGATCTCCTAAGATTGTGTTGCAACTAATATTGATAATGTTGTGCATAAGTAGTATCGAATTCGTGTTGAAGGAGTCGATGTTCTGCGTAATTGGTTATGCGGTTGTCTAAGTCTGTGTGGATGATTGTCGTGTTGAATCACTATTTTTAAGTGACTACATGGAAATATGTTTTTCCTGAAGGAAGAGTTGCATTGATGAATGGATGAAATGAGAGTTATGGATGTAGCGTGTAATTGATCTCTCCAACAATTTTTTGAGGGAACAGTTTTAGAATCATCAGAAAATAGGCTGGAGATTCTTTAATTCTTCTTTTGCAAAAGTTTTTTAAAGATTTAGTGATGCTTTAATAGAGGTAGAACCACCATCCACTTGTGACTTCGAAGCGAGGAAGCAACTTTAATGGATCTATGTGGATTCCAGAACCTGCATGGAGTGGCAAACATCGTGAGCCTGAGGAAGCCACTTGCAGAAACTAGCCTTAAGAAGATGCATTGGGGAGAGCATTGATTATGCTCAAGAGAAAAACTTGTAGAGTGTTGATAGCATCAACCCGTCAGTTCCTTGGAGTAATTCAACCACAACCACCCAAGATAACAACTTTATGTGGAGTACATATGGTTGAAAAGTTTTTGCATTGGTAGAATTCTATTGAGGTTGTTGAAAAGTTTCTCCAACAAATTATATTTTATGGTGCGTAATTGATCTCTCAACCAATTATATGCATAATAATATGATGGTGTGTGTTTTATAGTTTTTACATGCACATTTGAAATGTCAAGTAACTTTTTTTATAAAGTGATTTCAGAAACCCATAAAATTATTTTTTAGTGGAAAGTATGTAAAAGCATGATCATAAAGGATTTTCAAAGAGTGATCATAGTTTTTTTATGGAGGGATAAGAGTGGTATGTAATAGTGAGGGCATATTTTGTATATAGAGTGATAAGTGAATTTTTTTAGAGAAAGATATTGTTGCACTCCAAAGTAATATTTTACTTTGAGAGAGATTGAGTAAGTGAACATCCAGATTTTGAAGACAATTTGCCTCAAAGATGAAAGGTTGATGTTCTCAATTACTTAATAAAGACATATTTTTTGTAGTGTTGAAGTGTCCTAGATTTGCCTGAAATTGAATAAGGGGATGTTAGGTACACCTTGTGTAGTGATTGATTGTGCATGTTTTGTGTCTAGTTTTGACACTACAATTATCTTATTTAACGCACACAAGGAGTCTAAAGCAAGTGAATGAAACAAGCACATTAATCAAAGCACATGAAATTACGAAGCTACAATGAGCCTTCCATCAAGCACAAACAATCACATGCATTTGTGCAACTACATCACATAATCAAAGCTGGAAACATCAACATTCTACATCAACAAGCAAATTCATGTAAGGAAATCAAGTTAATGCAACTACAAACTCATGCATTTCAAAATACTACATCAACATTCAACGACAAATAATTCTCTGCTGTAAGAACTTAACTTGTAAACAAATTCAAATAACATTGAGTTGAATTGTAAAGGTGCATTTTCGGTCGAAACTGACACCCAAATTGTGAATTTATAGGAGGTAAAGTGAGTCAATTCTCCTCAACTAAGTCAACTCTCTTCAAGTGAGTCAATATCATTTGAACTTGTCATCGTAAACATTGGGTGCATTTTCGGTGTTATCTGATACCCTCATCCTTGTACAAAATTCAAGCGAGTGTGAAGTTAATTAAAGCAAATCAAGCGAGTGTCAAATTGATTAAAGCAAGTTCAAGCAAGCATGTCAAAGATCAACATGGGTAAAGGAGGAAAATGTCTTCAAAGTGTAGAACTGGAGATTAAATATTTGAGAGATTGCAATCATGAGATACAAAACACAGTTGAATACTGGAATGGAAGTTGAAACAGAATCAAACCTTAATCAATCAAATGACCAATACATTAGAAGCAGCGAAAGACTTTCAAATTGAGCTCAAAATGAAAGAAAAACTCATTAATGCACTCCAAATTAAGTTAAGTGAAAAGAAAGATTTACTAGATGCACAATGTGTAGAGAAGACATATGCAAGTTGTGACACAGAAGACCTCATCACAACAAGAAATGAAATTTGTGATACAAGTGATCTTATTCAACATATTAATGAAGGTTGCAACATAGATGATCTAATCAAGCAAGTTGATATAAGTTATGACACAAGTGTTCTCAACCAACTAGGTCTACTACTTAATGGTGCAACAAGTAGTACCAAAGATCAAATTGATTAGTTTGATGCAGCATGTCAAACAAATGAATTGTTAATGCTTGATGCCCAATGTGACACAGAAGGTTTAATAAATCAAGGATAGGATGTTAGCAGTAGCAACAAGTATTAAGAACAACAACAAGATATTCTTTCCAAAAAGGTGATCAGACCTTGGGAAAAAATCTCCTTCAACAAAGATTGACATGGCCTAGGATACAACAAAGAAAACACTTTGTTTGTTCCAGATTTCTCAAAGCCAGTTCAGTTTGTAAGTGCTGGTTTTCTTGACAATGATTAGAATATGGTTAAGTGAAACCATTGTAAGAGAAATGGCCATATGGAGAATAAATGCTTTGACCTCCATCCTTGTCACCATTGTGGCAAGAAAAATCATTCATCCAAAAGATGCATGTTTTGACAAATTTTGAGAGAGCATACACAAGTCCTATGAAGCAAGGTTGCGTACATACGTAGGAATTAAGAAGAAAAGTCATGTACATAATCCACACCATGGTAATTTGAATACCTATGGTCTTTACCATGGTATTGGTCCATAGTAATGGGTGTGTCATTAGATTTGATTCTGTCAAAGAATACTTATGACATAACCAAGGTATTTACCTAAGGTATTGGCTAAGAAAAAATATATATAAGGAGATGGAGATCAAAGTGTTATGTGTGTAAGTTATGGGTTATTAATGTGTAATATAATCTAAAATAGGTGTACACCAAGGATCATGGAAGAGGCTCAGATCTAATAGATCTGAAAGAATAGTGAAAACTAATGAATTTTCTTGCTTGATCTATTTGTGATTATAGCTAACAACGATAGGTCTATGTTGACAATGATACTTTGATATGAATGTGTGACAATTAAGTTTGTGAAGTATGTGTTGTTGTTTTAGTGAAATTTTGATTTAGTCATTTTCATATCTGTATGTTGGTTTTCTTTTGAAAGGTCATGTACATACATGGATCCACTTCTGGATAGTCATGAATATATTCTACGAGTTTTTTTTAGTTTGTGCAGATCTGTACGTGGGTGTTGTTAATGGAAAGCGTGTACATATGTTGATACGCTTTATGAAAGTTACAAAAATATGCTAGTGTTTTGCAGTATGGCTTGTTGATGACATTTGACCAGTTCTGTTACGTTTCCTATTGTTTGTCGATGATGTCTCTATCATCATAATATGTGTTTGACAATATTGGTTGGGCTGAGTTGGATATGGAATGGAATAGTAAATATGTTATTGTGTTGTAATCTATAATTGGCTCTGTGATATGTCATTGATTCAATATTTCGTTCAGTGGTTGTTTCAGTATTACAATGATTCATATTTAAATTTCAATATTTTGATATTTGTACGCAGGTCTTTTTGAGAGTGATCACACACATATGCCGGTTTTCTTCATAGAAGTAGCGTATACATTCTACCATGTATTTAATCAGGGTTTGCAGTGATAGAAATTAGTTTTTGTGATGAACAATATATGGTATGGTATACTTATGAGTGGTTTTTCATTGATATGATCTTATATTATTTGGTTTGATCTATTTGCATTGGTTGACTAAGATTCAGTGATTGATTTGATGATTCAGTAGGTTCAGTGATTGGAGGATTTGTTTTAGTGATTGGTTTCAAAATTATTACTTGGTTTGAGCTTAATGATGGAAGTGGGTTCGGTTTGAAAATAAGATGAAATGTGGTCTACAGGTTTTATTTTTTGAGTTAGGTGGATCCAGTATGAAATATTATGAAACATGGTCCACAAGGGGTGTTGAGGGTTGGAGTCTTCAATGATCTGTAAGGGGTAGGTGCTCCCTTCTAGTAGGAACTGGGAAATGAGATCAAGGGGTTGGAGTTCCCTTCCAATAGGTGCTAGAAAATGAGAGAAGGTTATAGCCTTCTACATTTGCATTCCTGCATACTGGTATGTGTTTGCATTAGTGCAATATTGTTAGAAGTTTTTCGTTATAATAAAAAGAAGACATGGATGGCAACAATGGTGGTTTTCTCCCACATTGGGTTTCCACCTAAAGTCATGGTTTTCATGTGTTTTCATATGTTTCTCGATGATCTATCTACTTCTTACTGCTCATTATTATTGTTTAATTAATGAAAAATTATGACACACTGGTTAGAATATGAAAAAATGATGAAATATAAGAAAAGTAGTTAATTGGGTATACGTTGTTTGTATTCATCAAAGTATCATACATATGCAAGTTACTTGAATAATAGTAGAGTATGGAAATTAAAATAAGAAAACAAAAGTTGAAGTGATATTTAAATACCAATTCATTCCCCCTCTCTCTTTGCATTTCTCCCAAGAGGTTCTAATTATAGCAATTGAAGATATGACTGTAGCTTACAAGACGAAAGGAGGGAAGAGATTGCGATGGATTCCAAGTAAGCCTCTTTCATTCTTTAATTTCTCTAAGGGGGACTTTATATTATTTGCTTTGTGTTGTTATGGACTAGTCCATTAGGTCTAGGGAAGATACTTTTGTCTATAGTTGTAGATTTTGCATAACAAATTGGAGATTCCATTCGGGATTATTTCCTTCCCTTAGTGGTTTCCTTGTCCCTAGTACTTGTTTCACCTCTTGAATAGACGTCCATTGCCTCACTCAGTTCTGAATTGACCCTAGGAAGACCTTTCATTGAGATTCATTTGATTTTTTGTGTCAAAAATTGGCCAGATCTTGATGAGTGCTCTTCCTGGTTTGGAGGCAGAGCATTGTAGCACACCCTAGCCTTCTTTGCACCTACGTTATAGAGAATTGGTGTCGTTTTACCACCTGCACTAACCCTGGTTTGATGCAAAAAAAATCCTTTTTATCCTTTTCTCTTTAATTTTCTTTATTCCAGTTGGTTCTCCTTATGTTCCAGAGTCTCTGTAAAGTCAATCCCTTGTGCGAAATTGCATGTTTTTCGTTTCATTTTTGCAAAAAATATCCCCCTTAATCATCGGGCGGGGGGGGGGCGTACGGCAGGGCTGATTTGTATATAAGTGTTAATCACCTATGAGTTTTATCATATTTTTTATAAGAGTTTGTTTCCTTCTTTGTTTATTTCTTCTTGTCAATTTGGATTTGTATGCATAGATTGATTTTTGAATTTGAAAAGTAAATTTTACATTACAGTTAAAGTGTGTGTGGTTTCTTTTCATTATTAATCAAGTTTCATTCATATGTTTCTTTTCATTTGAAACATTAAAAGAAAAGAAAAGAAAAACAATTATTTGCATCACATATAGGGCTTTGATTTTGATTGGAATAGTGAAGTTGAGGAAATTGATTGTTGCACCACTTGTTTTTTCATTGTTGATTGATTTATTATTCCCCTACTTACTTAGGCCTTTCACTGTTAAAAGGAAAATGAAAATATTTCTTTTTGTCATGTTAGTTGGATCATAGGTGTGTTCAGGTGGCATCGTGTTTTGAGCCTAAAAATTGAAACATAATTCAAGATAAACTCTAAAATTCACTTAATTAACCTAAGGAGCATTTGAAACGTAATGACATGCATAAAGCTCTAGGCTATATATGTGTTCTGGCATATTTAAATGTAGGATCTGTCATTTTATTCCATCATTGCATTCTGAGGGTGATATCTCGTTCCACATACGTATGTGTATCAGACCTTTGTCCATGCACCTTCGAGTATAATGGATGATGCCCCACACATGATAAGTATATGGGAACGATCTCAATGTATGGTTACACATTAGACAACATTACTATGGACTATGCTTCCACGTACCTATGGGTATATTTTGGAAGTCTCCACTAGGTTGCTATCTAGCCTTAGGTAATCGAGTCGACTGCCTTGTACACTGTGATACACCGAACACAACATTCAGGGTGATTCCATGCCCTATGTAAATCCTTGGTTCACGAAAGTGGTATATTTCAGTTCACAATGACTTGGTAAACCATTTTTCCTAGTTACCCCTTTGTTTTATTTTATGTCTTTAATTTCTAAAATCAATTAATTGATCGTGGAACAATATCCACCCCGTGGAAGAAATCCTTAGTGGATCTTAGGTGAATACTAATGGCAACAGTTCCTAAGTCTACCAATCAACAAAACCCCTATGATGGGAATCCTAGTCCTTTTCCTCCTTTTGGAAATATGGGGGCTCCTTATATGGAAATGTTGTCCCTTCTCGGATTCATCATTGGTTTTCCTGTTTGGATTTTTTCAACCCCTATGGTTTTGCATGTCCAAACTACCTCTCAACCAATTTCGCCTCCACCTAAACAACATCAAACCCTAGTTGATCCTAAAGTTGAACCCTTTCCTTCTTCACCTATTGTTTCTTCATCCCTTTCTTCCTCCTCACCTAGTGAAAGTCTTCATTCTGGTAAAAAGGAGGCTAAGAAGAAGAAGAAAAGGAATAAGAAGAAGAAGCAAAATAAGCAAGGGGGCTACCAAATAACCATTGCTACTCATGCAACTGGTATGGATAAACATTCCAATAATCCCCACAAGGTGATCCCCACAAGGTGAAATTCCCTTGGAACTTATGTAAGGGTGACCACCTTCTTAGATATTTCTCGAGTATTCCACAGGTACTATAAGTGTGGTCCACAGGCTCACATCAACCTTTATCGTAAGCTTTTGGAGATCACGCTGGTGAAAAACCATCAACTAGCATTCATAAGGTTCAAGAGAAAAAGGTAAAATCAAGTTTACCTATAGATTATGTGAATGAAATAATCACATTCACCTTTTTCCTTATATGGATGATGCCTCAAAAGTGTTGGAAAACCTTATAGCTTCTCAACCTCATCTTTTTGTTGGTTATCGAAAGCTTTCTCCCAATCCTCCACTAGTTGCTGAAGTGATTGATCACAATCTGTCTCTAGTGAATCTCACTATCTCTGAACATGAATCCCATGAGTTTGTTCCTGACCAATCATTGGTTGAGAAAGTGGTTGACTTAATTCCAACTTAACATTTTTTTACCTTTCCCATAGAGAGTGAACTCCTTACCACTCAAGCTCTTCTCATTTCTTCAGATTCCAATGAATTAGGGGGCAATCTTCCTATTACCATGGCACAGAGGCAAAAACATATCATTCCCACAATACAAGGGAGTAGGTCTCCTATTCCCATAGCACAAGGAGGCAGTTATACCATTCCCATCACACCCTCTCCAATTAGTATGGTCACTTCCTCTGATTGGAGTCGACTAGCAAGATATTGCCTTCCTCCTTACGTGCCCTTCTAGATCATAATAGAGGCTTATAATATGACCAAACCTAGTACAATCATAGGCTAAAGCATGTTTGTTAGTATTATGTCCTCAAATTATTGGAAATATTTGGGTTCCCCATAGCTTGTGCCTGTTACCCAGAATCTGTTGGATTTTAACAAAGGAACCAGTCAACCATTAGGGATCCTTCCTTAGTTTCCTATTACTTTGGGAGGAAAGGCTATTTATAAATACGTGATGGTAGTCTAAGGTCCTTTGGATTTTAATTTACTCCTTGGGTGTGACTACGTTTACTACATCGGAGATCTTATCTCTTAACTCTTTCGTGTGATGTGTTTCTCGCATGAAGGAAGAACCGTCACCATTGACCAGCGTTCATGCTTTGGTCCTAATTTTTCTCCCAATCAACCAACTTCTTTAAATTATCCTTATATGCAAGTGGTATCTCCCCCACTACATATTAATTATGTGGTAACTCGTTCCATGCCCAGGTCTACTAATGATCTAGTAGGCGATGTAGTGCATCATTTATTAGGGGATTTACAATCTAATCTGTCCACTGGATCATTCAATACCTTCTAGATTGTTTTCCTCCCATATGATGAGAACCTCGTGGAAGTCATGACCTTTTTGGGGCCATGATCAGTTCGCGGAGAAGAGTTCATTTTCTTGTGTTAAGCTCGTTAAAAAATGAAACAAGGTTATGAGAGAAGAGTTATTTTTCTTATGTCAAGCTCATTAAAAAATGAATCAAGATATTTTGAGCATAGTTCTTTTCCCATGTCAAGATCATTTAAAAATGAATGAAAACCCCTTGTAATTTGAGTCTTTTATTATATCTCATAAATTCCCTCTCGAGTCTTTCACTTGATCTCGTAAATGAACCTTCGTTCCATCGACCTGTTAGTAACCGATAGTCTACTTTGGTGAATGAAATGAAGCTTGGGGCACAGATGCCTCAAATTGAGTCATTATATTGGGGGCATGCAAACTTATTTAAAGCATAGTGTGTCTCTGTTTCAAGCTTGTGTAAAAATGAAACCAATCTCAACCATAGTTTCCCATGTTTCAAGATTGTGTACAACTGAAACCATTCTCATCCTATTCTCGTGATTTCCATTTTTATCAGCCTAATTTGGCCAAACAAGCCTTCCTTTTCTCATTCCATCATCATTGTCTTCTTAGCCGATCATATGATTTCATTTTGTTGTTTTACGCTTTTCTAAGGCACCGTTGGGATTAGTGGTCTTATTAGCCAACCTCTTCACCTTTGTGTGTTTTGAGAAGTTCTATCATGACCAAAACCGGTTTCTATCCTTTATACCACTCGTTCCTCTAGGAGGAGTCCTCTTTCAACTCTTTTCAGACTCCCTAAATAGGAGAATATTGTCAATCACTTGTCTTTTCGAACTCGTTAAAGTAAATGAAAATACGTTTGGCTAGTATAAGTTTAACCCTTTTCCGAACTATGATAGACTATTTACAAAAAAAGGAATACCTTTGTCAAACAAGGCTAAGAGGTTCTCCTGAGTACTATTTTTTGCCTTTTCGGACTCAAGAGACTATTGATGAAAAGTAACCTTTGGAGTTTTCTTTTTCACCTCTTTTTCAAACTCTCTAAACATGAAAAAGGAGTCCTGTTACAACTTCGCTAGACTCATAAAAAAATCAAACAATGATGGACTCATCAAACATGATGGGATTGAACCACTCCTCATGGTTCGTTAAATATACTCAGAGGGATTCATCCAAATCATGAATTTAAAGATCAAGCATATGTTATCCTCCTCAAGCTTGTTAAAAAATAAAGAGGTACTGACCAGAAATGGTTGTGGAAATTGCGGAAATGTGTAATCTACCTATTAATGGAAATGTGTCACTCTTGAAAATGACATTCTTCCACTTCATCTCCATGGTTGTTAGGTTGGGAAATCCACTTTTCTTTTGGTTCTTCACACCATATCAAAGTATTCGCTTTTGGTTTTGGGTCAATGTTGACAAATCCATTTAGTGTCCCCGATATGTTTACAAGAAGTCATTCAGTTGATATGTTTTGTGATACTAGTAAGCCTTCATTCCATGTCTTTCATTCCTGAATTAGTTCCACAACATCATCATTCTGTCTCAAATCATGATAATGGTTTCATGTCGTTGTGGGGGATACATCAAGGCCCTCTTGCGATGGGTCGCTTCTGGTCGACATCAGATCATTATCCAGGAAGTTGACTTAGAAACTCTGCTTTCAGTACCTTGGGACTTGTATACATCAATGACAATTCTCCTCACTCTCGGTGATAGGTTTTAATCATTTCCCTTCAACTGAAAGATTATTTGTTGTGTTCAACTTCATCTCATTAATTCACACCATACAGATTGTACTGTTATACCTTGAGAGCCATTAATGTCATCGATGGTTTCTCTCACATCTATTAACATCTTACATCATTGACTCATAATCATATTGTGTCTTTCATGTTTGTCTCTAGCTCCTTTATTCACATGGTTAGACTCATAATATGTATGATAAAGTGAACGAGATAGAAGATCCCAGATCTAGTTCCATCCATCCAGGCTATGATTTCGGGATTAATCCAAGATTATGAAGCATGATGGCTATGACAATACAAATAGTCATCTACTCATCTATCCATAGATCCACACTTTTTCATCATTAGACATGACTTCTTAATCATTGTACATGTAATGTTAGGTAATGTGTTGAGTATAGGTATACCTACCTCAATAAAGATATCAAGATGAAATTTATTCTAATAGATGATGATTTCTACCAATTTTTCTTGACCTAAACTTGTCACAAGGTAAACAAGTTTAGTCATTGGCCACTGCTTCTGAATTTTTACTTCAGGGGGGGTTTGTTATAGGAAATTTTATCGCATATGGTCAATAGGCCTGCAAACCAGATCAATCAACATCCGCGAACACCTTATCATCATCCCTACACAAAGCCCTATGTATGACTCTTCCAAATCCCTAAGTTTTTGTGTCTGACTACTTCAAATCAATGATTTTAAGGACCATCACATCATGACCCTTTAGGGACCTACGTTCAACAACAACTTTATTCCTTCTACACCAATGTTGATCAGCAGTAGATTGTCCCCTCTTTGGGGTGCATTGATTCTAGAAATTCGAGAAAAATAAAAATAAATCATGAAGCTTCCTCTTCCATAAGCTTCTAGGAGTTGTTTTAACCATTTACCTTGGATAAGAACTTTGGATTATATATGTTCCTACCTTTGATATTTCACCTCTTATTCCTTGAGCTCATCCTCCCCTCTTAAGTTGATCTGGAGCCTAGTTCAATAAATGGATAAGAATTCCTAAACTACCACCCCTCTCCTCTAAATTTATAGCCATCTACAAAATCAAGGTTAGCTTTTCGAGACTAACCATGCCCTCATTCGATTTCCTTGAATCTAAGAGAGTCATCATATTCATGCATTAGGGTGACATTGAGGTGTTATTTGTGACAAGGAAGAAGAAGCCAACTTGCGGAGTTCTCTATAAGATCAACTATTATTCTTGGTTGTAAACTCTCTCCTATTCATATTAATACAAAGAGTATATAATTTTCATATATGTGTTATGTTATGTTTACATTCATATATTTCAATTATTTGTTGATCCACTGAATAGAGTGATTAGACAATGATAAATTAATGTCGTAGATGTTTGGATTGTTTTGATTATATGTGTAGGTTCTAATTATAGACATCAGAGCTATGATTGGATCTTACAAGCTGAGAGGAGAGGAGAGATTTATACGGATTCCAAGTACGCTTCTTTCCATACTTAAATTTCTTTAATGGGAGCTTTATATTGTTTGCTTTCTATTGTTCTAGACTAGTCCACTAGTTCTAGGGAAGATACTTCTGTCCGCAGTCATAAATTCCGCGTAACAAACCTCATGTAACTCTTGATCCATTTGAGAAGTGGGGCATGGATTTCATTGGACCAATTGATCCCCCATTCGGAGAAAAGGGATATATCATCATGTGCACTTATTATTTGACAAAGTGGGTTGAATTGAAGTTAGTAAAAGAAGAAACAAAGCATAAGCTGGCAGAGATTCTGAGGGAAAACATCGTTTATAAGTTTGGATCGCCAAGGGAGATGGTCATTGATAAAGGGGCTTAATTCACTTCAAATTTGATTAAGGTAATCATGGAGAAACATCATATAAGGCATGGAAAATCCACTCCCTATCATCCTCAAGAAAATGGGTAGGTGGAGGTCACAAACAAAGCTTTGGAGAACTTCTTCACCAAAATTTTCAGCAACAACTAAAGGGATTTGGCAACTGTTGAACCTCAGAATTACCCTCTCCTTGACAATTTTTCTCACCCTTTTCCCTCACTTTCTCATAATATTACAGACCCCAATCAATGATAAATGCTAAGTTTATTATTAAGGAAAGCATTAAAATGGTTGCCATATTATATTTTCATGTTCTTGCTATTTGAGTAGATTTTTGCAATTTAGCTACAGAACGCAACCTATTCTGCAGCTAATTGTGGATTTCGTAGCTACTCTCATGGTTTGGCAGGTTCCACGTGTCAAATGAAAAATTGGGCCACATGGGAATTTCTAGAATCAACTCCACATGGATTCTATCGTATTCACTCGGTCCAGATCAAAAGAAAAGTGAGCCTAAGATCATGGTCAAAGATGGAGCCAAAATACGTTATCCAGAAGCAGTAGGACTCTTGATTTGCTCTTTCGTAGGAAATAAAGAGTCCAACAGTCCTATTGAAAATATAATTCGAATTAGACACCTGTAGCAAGTTTATCTCACAAACAGTTATGTTATTTTCCTTTAAATATCGGTTACATAGAACCGAGAAACATTTCATAAATTAAGTGTTAAATTCAGGAATTTTGATGATAATCTATATTCAGACTTCATTTTATCGTAATATAAAGTTTGTTTGGCGAATGATTGGATAATAGCATCTTTTACTAGCTAGAAGTCTAGCCAAACCAATTGCAGAGGACCCCTGCACTGGAGGAGGTTTTTTTTATTGTTGTTTTTAGTTCAATTTGCATTACTCTGTTTTCGACAAATCTGTTTTCTAATTAGGATAATATTTCATTCTAGTTTTTGATCAATAGCATAGTGATAATTCACAATTGTGCAACCTTGTTCTTCTAAGATATTTCACGGAGAAAAATAACTTTGTTTCCAAATTGAATTAAGATTTAAGTGATAAGAATACATAGTTGCTTAGTTTTTCTTACTGTTTTGTCATTCGTTTTCTTAGAACATAATTGTCAATTAACTGTGTTAATGAATGTCTTCAAAATCCATTTCAAGATGATTATGATCCTAAACTAAATGGTTAAATGTCTAATTCATACAATGATTGAAATTACTCAGTACATTGTTATTAGCTTCCTAGGAACTTAGGACTTAACGCATAATTGACTTCTTACACAGCACTTCAGAAGGGTAATGCTTCACATTTGAATGTTGGAGAAAGTCAAAAATACATTAGTTGTTTACAATTAGTTTTACATGCTTTCACATTTTTTCTTTCAAATTCTCACTTAGTTGCATACTCTGCCTATTTTTTTAGGACGTTAAAGTACATACAATTGCTTATACTCCATCTCAAGAAGATCATACTTCATAATTGAATGCTAAAGTAACCAGAAGTACTTTAATTTATTTCATTTTCTATCTTTACTTCAAACAAACACTGCAATTTCATTTTTGGTTTTAAGAATTAGATCCATGGATTAGGACTAATGATAAGATAATATAGATGCTTTGTTTTCCAAATTAGGTTCTAACTAGCCAACCGTTTTTGGTTTAGAGAATTAGATTAACTTAGGAACATTTCTTTAGATTCACTTAAATCTTCTCATAGTTTTAGGTTGAACATTCTTAGACATCAAAGAACGAAAACCCCCCAAAACAACATAACATACAAAATAACGAAGTAAGAAAAAGTTAACTAAGCACATATAGTGCACCACACTTCATCAGTTTACGAACCTCGGTTGATAATTTATGTAAGAAATTTACGACACTAAATTGACTAAACAGCAACTGGACTTATGGAGACCACTCAGGCCTATAACACCACCTATAAAACCACCACTAGGCTCACTCCCTTTGATTTGGTTTATGGAAATAAGGCATTTTTTTCCATTGAGTTCAAGTACAACACCCTAAGAATGGTAGCACAATTCAACCTAGATGTCATCAATGCTTAGCAAGAGAGGCTAAAACAACTCAATGCTCTAGATGAACTTAGATTGTAGGCCCTCATGCATATTGTGGTCCAATTGTAAAGGAAAATTTGGAATGAAAAAAAATCAAAGAAAGAAGCTTCCAAGAGGGTGATTGGGCCCTGCTATATGACTCCAAATTCAAGGACTTCAAGGGAAAGTTGATGAAAAGATAGTTAGGCCCTTATCTGGTTGAAAAATTTAATGAGAATTCCTATGTCCAAATAACAAAAATTGATGAAAAAGGAATACCACTCTTAATTAATGGTTACCGATTAAAGCTCTACAAGAGCCCCCTATCAAAGAAGGAGCTTACAATTTCAATAAGTAATGAATTGAATGTGGTTAGGAGTCTCCAAACACCCAATCCATATAGCCTCTGATCAATAGAAAAGAAGAAAACAAAAACACCAAAAAAATGATAAAAATAAAATGAATAAATGGCCTGAGTTAAAACCTCCATGAGGCACTTGAGGCAAACTCTAGAATTCAAAACCTCCACGAGGCATTGAAAGTGTCAAAAAAGTAAAAAAATTAAAATTAAAAACCCCCAAGTGAAAACCTCCTTTGAGGCACCTAGGGAAGTCTTGTAGGTTGAAAAACTCCCTTGAGGCAGCTTCTAGGTCTCAAAAAAAAATTGAAAAAGGAACGAAGAAAAGAAAAAAGACAATGGAAAAGAAAGGGAGCCCTCACTTCACTGTTGCTAACATTTTTTTGCATGATTCTAGTCATAACCCAAAGGGGACTAAAGGAAAGGAGGAAACTTCCAATATTCACTTTTCCACCCTCCAAGCTAGCTATCTACATGTCCTCCATAATTTCGTTTATTTCCCAAAGTTCATCCATTACCAGGTCATCGATCTCACTCAATTATGCCTCAGCCCTAAAGTACTATAGGATTTTCCTGTCTTGCTACATGATTCTCCAAATTTTCTACAAGATTGTGATCGGTAAAGAAAAAGGGTTAATATCTTATATTTTTCAGAGGAACAAGCGGAGGGGTGCACCACACCCTCTGTTATAGTTCTATTTGGGCACATCAATCTCAACGATTAGATCTGTGTAAACAAGGTCTATCAAACCCTAATTCAGTTGCTACATGCCCTAGACATGCCACCTCATTGAGTGCTTTCATCCAATAGAGTTTCCTGACTTCAAACCCTGCTGAAGTGCTTCCTTGGGTTAGCAGCGCAGCCCTAGTCAGGGGTAAGTGCTCTGCAGAGCAGGTAGCCCCATTCAAGGCTGCGTTCCAGAGAACCTAAGCCCACTCAAGCCTACATTGGGCAAAAATCCTTGAAATGTTCATTGGATCCTAAGTATATTCCTCCTTTCGAGAGCCTTCTAGAAGGAACCCAACTCCTATCCTATCAAGATGAGCTCAACTTAGGATAGCCTTGGATCATCTAATCTTCTGTCCTCTCATCCTTTTGAAATGGAAACTAATCATCTAATTATGGAAAACCATTCAATGCCATATTAATGACAAAACCATTTGCATTCATCTATAAATTGGTCTCCCATCATAAAGCCAAGGGGCTTGGATATTATAGAGAAACACATTGGTTTAGAGACTTGAAATCATTGTCAAAGTAATGTTATGCTGCTAGATTGATGTTGCCATTGGTGAGATGAGGGCTTGGACTAAACTGGATGAGTGACATGAGATCGAACCACATTGGGTGTAACTTCTCCTTCTATCAATCAATAAAGTTGTTTGTTCTTTTTTGAATACATTTGTCTATAGTTATGATGAATGTATGTTCAAATGTTGTCGATTCAATTTGCTTACAATAAATATATCATATGCTTTGATTGTTGTCGTCTTCTGTTTATGTTGGTAGGTTCCAATTGAGCGAATTTAGTTTGAGGGGGAGCAACTCGAGCAACTCAAACGAGATAAAAGGAAGCGAAGGATCACAGTTAGGTTCTTTTATCTTATCTGTTTATTGTAGGAAAAGGTTAAACAACTTTACTTCAATTGTTCTAAGTGTAACTACACACTTAGGGAAGATATACTTATCCGTTGGTATAAATTCCATATAACAAATTGGCGACCATACTGGGGAATGACCATCATTCCTGGTAGTTATCCCTTGTCTTAGCAGCACCAGTAGACTTTACTTGAGTTCATTTACCTATATTCAATCATTTTGAAGCTTGTTTGGTCAAAATGTGTGCTTATTTGTGTGCTAATAGTCCTCGCTGACATCAATGCACTATTGTTCTTGACACAGTACACTGCAGAGTAGCCTTAGCCTAGAGACAGTGCTCTGCAATGCACTGTCTCCGACTCAGGGCTGCGTTGGTCCCTGTCAAGCCAAAAACCCATCTTTTTGCTTGATTTTTTCCAAACTGTTTAACATCTTGTTTACTGAATGGTCAATGTTTCTCTGTCCCTGAAGTCCAAATTAGAATTTCTTTTCCATGCCCACTTTGGCTTTGTTTGTTCAATGTTTCCTTATGTTTTGTTTATCATTTTCGAATCAATCCCAAATTTAGCTTACATTTATTAGTCTTTACTTTTCTGAAAAAGAAATTGTCGTAAAGTCTTCGTTTCTTGTGAAAAGAATTGATTGATTGTTTGTGCATTTAGTTTCTTTATGTTCATCTAAACATTAAAGGAATGAAAAGAAAAACATGCATAATTAATTTAGAAGTTTGTGTGTGCATGTAGGAGTGGTATAGGGAAAGTTGCATTAGATGTTCTCTATGCTCTTTGTTTAAAGATTTTGATTGCTCTATCCCTTTTAGTTACGATTTTCATTGTTTAAATCAAATGAAAATAATGTTTCCCATCTTAGTTGCATTCTAGGAGTTTCATAAACATCATGCGGTGAACCTGAAAGGAAAACTTTTAAACAAGATCAACTAAAATTTATCTCAATTAACCTAATGGAGCATTGTAACTTAACGCATAACTTTTAGACGTCTAGGCTAGAGACATGTTCCGGCGTCGTTAAACATAGCAGCTGTCGCTAACGGTCTACGATACATTCCGAGTGTCATACCTCATTCCACGTATGTAAGTATATCGTAGCTCGTCCATGTACTTTTGCGTATATTGGGTAGTGTTATAGTACGCAAAGTATAAGGGAATTCTCTCACTGTGCTATTTCGCATTAGATAGCACTAACACAGATTGGGCCTCCACGTAATTTCAGGTATTTGGGAGGAATACATTAGGTTTCTATCCATCCATAGGTAACCGAGTCGGCCGTCTTGTATACTGTGATACAGTATAAACAACATTCGGGGAGATTACCTGGACGTATGTTAAGTCCTTGGATCGTCCGAGGTGGTATATTGTAGTTCACAGTTACTTGGTAATTATTTTGCCAAGATTACCCTCTTTTTCTTTATTTCTCTTTATAATAAAATCAATCAGCAATAATGGAAGAAAATCAAACTTGACCCCGTCATTCATGTAGGACAACAAGTAAACTGCCTTTACCACCTGAAGCACACCTAGTCGGTGAAAGCAGTTTCGATTAACTGAGTCTAGTACATCACAAACTTCTAGTTCTTCATCTAATTTACCAGAGTCACCTATACGGTATGTATTGTGATTCCAGTTACTCCTACTATTACTGGTTTATCTGCTACTGAACTGGAACCTTTACAATTACATTAGGACACTGAAAGTGAACTTAGTAAAATGGAAATTGAAGTTGTCCAACAAGAAGTTGTTCAAGAAATTCATCCTGAACCCATTATTCTTTTACCAAAATACTTGGATCTCGAAGTTGAATAACCAGAAGTTGTTCCCATACTGAAAGATGATCAACTGGTTTATTCTCAGACATCTGTAATTGTTGAGACTTCTCCTTTACGGTAGATTCAAACAACGAAAATCTATTACGGACCTGACAGTGAAATCCTTCCACCCAGTTTGATTGCTATTGAGGAGGAATTTGAGGAATAAACTTCACCTACAACTCCAACTCATTTTGGAACAGGACTTTATCTTTATCCTGATTTCCTCAGTTAACTTATACTGCTCCTCTTGATCCTGTTTACTTTCAAACTCACATAGTTATTGGGTCATTTGACTATGGTTGAAACAACATCCCAAACTGTATCGTCTGTTAGATGACAGAAGAAGAACCATGGGAAAATTACCATCATCAATCCCATCTTCCAGATCATATAAAAATATTCCAAATGAACTAAATCTCCTTTCAATTATTGATTTCCTTTCAAATTTTGTACTTATAGACACAACCGATTATGAACGAAACTTATAGAATATTGAAGAAACCATTTCTATCGATATTTCGATGAAACCTGGAATTGTAGAAAGCATCCATGTTGGCAAATCTTGTTCTCCATCGTAACTTGAAACTTATCGTGCTCTTTTTCATGAATCCCACGATATATTTTCTTGGTCATGTTGGATACCTATACCAATAGGTTTCATATTTCATGATTGGCAAATTCAAATGCCAAATATGCTCTGCTTTGCTGATACAAAGATCCCATATTTCCAAGGACTGGCAAGGTGTGTACATGCCTTCATGTTTATTAAATTTTGATGGATGGTCCAACAGTCTAAACTGGATCATGCCATGTTTCAATTTTCTGTTGTAGAATAGAGAAAGAAGTCTGTCCAAACTGTTTAATCTTGGCAGACTAGTAGCTAGGAAGAGAAGCTAAGGTTCCCAACTGCTTAATCTGGGGCCTTGGAAGAAATAAGGGTAGTGCTAGATAGGAAATCAAAGGAAAAAGCCAATGGATAAGAAAAGGCACATAAGGGTCTACAAGTCCAAGTGCACCCTCCAAGAAGAAACAAAAAATGCTAGGCAAGTAGATGGGTAGGTAGATGGGGTTGCAGAAAGTGGTGTTCCTTCCAAGCTGAATTTTGCTGATCAAAACAAAGAAAACAACATAGTGGAGCATGTCTAACCTCCCTTTTTCCTGATTCATCACTCGTTACTAACATCCCTTCACCAGTTGTGTTTATGGAAGAAATTCAAGGTTTTATGTTGGTTCTTGATTCCTAAGAGCCACATTTCTTGTGCAAAATTCTTTTCATTTTGATCTACTCCCTAAGCTAAGTTGTTTTCAAGAAAACTTAGTAATATCAATCCTCATTCACCTTCTCCCTCCATATTAACCTCTAACTTGTATTATCTAACTCCCTATGTCACCCTTTCCCTACTACTATAACACCAAGGTGTATAAACCCCAAACATTCTATAAATATCCCCTCCTTGGCATTATAGCCATATGATTCATCACCAGGGAATCAAATTGACATTTGGTCAAGTTTGAGAACCCAAGCCTAACCTCTTTCACCTTCAGAAACTAATCTACTTAGCCAACCCTTCATTTTGCCTAAGAAACCTTGAAAAAACCCCTTTTGCACCCTTATACCCGCTCAAAAGCAAAATATATGCAAAAACCCACTTTCTCCGCCTTATCCTAAGGTCGGGACCCATTTGCGCTTTTATATATGAAATTTCATAAAAAACCCATTTTGTCCTAAGTTTTTGTGGTATGCGCACCTTTATAAAAATACATTGGAAAATCATGCAATACGCAAATATTTCCAAAGTCCCGCCCGGGCACAAATCCCATCAAAAAATCATTTTTTAATCCCCACCCGACGTCGTATCATCCGTGCAGATCTCTGGCCCGTCGACTGTCCGATCAAGCCCTTTTCATCCGACGGCTGACGCGGATATCGGACCGGCCCCGACGTCCGGACGATATCGTCCGATATCTGTCAGACACTGACGTCAGGCCGGGTCCACGCGTCGCCCCCAAATCGCATCGGAGCCCCCTTTGACAGATTCCTTTCCGTAGCACAGGCGGCCCGATATTGCGCCACCTGTCTGCCAGCGTCAGCGCCTCCTCACCGCCTGCGTCAGCGCCGCGTCCGCAACCCCCGTCCACCATTGCTCCACCTGTCTGCCACCTCACCACCCCCGTGGACCAGTCAAGGGTCGCCACGTCACCTGATGACGTCATGCTGACGTCATCCAACCCGGACCCACCAGGTGACGTCATCCAAAAAAGGCGCGAATGACCCAAAAAAGCCATATTTTGTCAATTTTCGCGTTCTTTTTGCACTTTTGGAAAAAACTATTGTTGCGCTCTCTGCATGCAATTTACGACCAATTGCACCAACTTGCTCAGAATCGACCACGAGACCTTCTGCGCGCCTACCCACCTGCATCCGTGACCCGGCCCATCGATTTACCGGGTATTTCTCCATGCAAGTCTTCTCTAAGCCTGGTTTTTGTCTGTAATAACAAAAAACTCACTTAAAGCACTATAGACGCATAATTCCCCGGAGAATTCGCTGCACCCAGCTCCCACTTAGAAAATTAATGGTCGAAATTCATTAGCCGAGCCTATTTAGACCAAACTTCCATTGAAAACCTGCATTTTCATTCGCGCAGTCATGAACAGAAACCCGGAACCTGCATTCAATTGTTGAGGAAGGTCTGTTAAAGACTAAGATTTTCCCTCTCAAGTGACTGAAACAGTATCTCAATTGCTGCAAACTTGCCCTGTTACCCTTCATTTCTCAATTTACCTCTTCACTCATGCATTGCTCTTTTTCTATTGCCCAGTCTAAGAAACAAGCAGTCCATATACAAAACAGAAATCTAAGTAATCATGGAGACTCTAGTTGCACCTGTGGCCCTCAATGTTGCCCCTTTGAATGCTCCTCAAAGAGAGCTGGAGTGGTAGGATTTGGCAGACTTGGATTACCAAATCTCAGAGGACTCCTCATAAAAAAGCAAGTTCCACTTCCACCTGCTGAATGAGCTTAAGGCCAAACATGTGGATGGAACAGACATATTAGGCATTTGGGATTCCTTCCTCCCAATTTTCAGGCTCCCTCAAGTCAATCAATTCCCTGACCTGATTCATCTGTGTGCTATCTGCTATGACCCCACTCAAAGAGCTGTGCTTGACCCTTCAGGCTCAGTTGTATTCTACATGACCCCTGAGGCCATTAGGGAGATGTTACAGTTCAAGACTCAGAAGAAATTGGTCCCCTTGTCTCTATTGGATCTGATAAACCAAGGAGCTAAGATGCTGACAGATGCACAAATCACAAAGCTCAACCAATTGTTTATTAAAAAATCTGACACTGTGCTGTACCCTCCTATTTTTGATGGTTACCTAAATCAAGTGGGGGTAGATCTTGCAGATATGATCAGTTCCATCTTGGGGTACAAATCAGTTGAATTTATTGATGAAACTGTACTAGTGATGATGACTATGTTTTCCCCTGGCAAAACTCCAATCCATTATGATTATGCCACATATATATCAGATAAGATGCATGAGCAATTTTTGAACCTGTCAAGGGAGAAGGTGTTCAGATACACCTCCTACATTTACCACTTGATTCTATATTATCAGCATGAGAAGTTCTCCTTCATTGTCAAGAGAACGGATGCACAAGGCAATCCAAGGTCAATAGTGTACTGGACCTCAGTGTTTCATAGCAGAACCTACTCTCCGTACACTTACTATGAATTTATAGACCTCTTCATTCACCCAGCCATGTCCTTGTTCCTAAGCTCGCCTCCTCCAAGACTGACTGATGAAATGCAGAGAATCCTGCAGTTATCCAAAGTGTACAGCATTGGGGATTGGTACTTTTACCAAAACTACACCGTAATCAGAATATATGGGTGTGAGTTACCCCCATAAAGATTGCCCAAGTATGTGCCCATGAGACTATTTGCCCTTGAATACTTCAGGCAATTTGGGAATGCTGATATGGTACACTTCGTAGGCAAGGGCAAGAAGGCACAGTTGAAAGTGAAAAATCAATTGGGCCACCTTGTTTTGAACAAAAGGGAAGGCTGAAAAGAAGCTGATAGAAAGCTAGAATTCCTTGGCCTGAAGACCAGCTTCCTCTGGAAACCCTATGACCCCAATCACTCCATATCATTCAGAAGGCTCAAATATAAGCTCTCTAGTTATGACCACGTAAGTTTGCCCCACATTGAAAAATATGCCAATCAACCAAAATGGAAAAGGGGCACACTGAAGGAACCAGTCACACAAGAAGAACTGAATGAGAGAGCTAGAAGACATCTTTTGAAATTGGCTAACTTGGAACTTCCTGCACAGGTATTCGCTCTGCCAAAGCCTGAAGCAGGAGCAGCTGCCTCATCCTCTACAGCACATCAAGAGGCAGTCCAAACTACAAACCAAGATCAGAGCAAAGGAAAGGAGAAGGAGATGGAATAGGAACAGGTACAGGAGGCACAGGTCCAACAGCCCCAACAGGTACCACAGCCACAAAAAGAGCAGCCAGGGCAGGGGGAACAGATAGCAGAGGCCCCAATGGCCACACAGCAGCAGCCAACACAAATGGCACCTCCCAGGCAAGATTCAAGGATTGATTCTTCTGTCCTCCAAACCCCACAAAGAGAGGATGTGAATAGAAAAAGAGACAAAGAGACTCCCCTTACTGCATCACCAACCCAAGGGGAGAAGAGGCAAAGGCTAAATCCTTTCTCTGAAGAAGAAATGCCAATGGGGCAGACTTCGGGTACAGGCCTGCCCAGCATGGAGGCCTCAGCCAGCTCCTTCCAACAAGAGCAAGATAGGGCAGCAGGAGGAGAAGTTAGCTCCTTAGGTCAACGGAGGGAAGGTGAGAAAAGCATTAAGCAACAATTTGAGGACATTAAAAGCATAAATGAACCTTTAAGGCTGCAATTATATAATCATCTATTAAAAATGGCTCCCACAAACCAGCAAAGACTCATGTCTGCATATGATGCACATGAGGGAAAGATGATAATGAGCCATTTCACACCAGCAGTGCAGCAACCACAGTTAGCTGTAGATTATATCAGGACCAACCTGGAGGTCCTGTCCAAAGACATCCACCCAATGGATGAAATAAAATTGCACAAACAAACGGGTGAGATGGTGTATGCCACCTTGGTAGATAAAACCTTGGTGAACTATAGGCTGCAAAATAGCCTAAATAACACCACTGCATAGCTTGAGCTGGAAAGGGCTTCCTCTCAAGCTAAAGACAATAGGATCAAAGCTCTGGAGGAAATCATAATAGAGCTTGGACATGATCCTAAAGATGTCAAGGCAGTACAAGAGATTCTGAA
>APFE030704666.1:4539-86220 GCA_000404065.3 Pinus taeda | reverse complement strand
CTCCTGGATAATGAGCTGGAGTCGACAGGAAATGATCTTTATCGAAGGTGGGCCATAATGTTTCCCACATCATCGACGCGAGACGGGTAGAGTCAAGTCTATATTGCGTGAAGTATCAGAGGGAGGTTGTACATGCAGAGGTCAACTTCTCTTGAACATATCGGCGGCACCAGAACGGATTTGGCAGTATTTGGGGTCAAATGATCGAAGGTCGTAATGAAAGGACAATGAGCAGATGAGCGGCCAAATAGGATAACCCAAACCCATGGAAGCAAAAAGTGAAATGAGATGAGATGTCCCCACCCAGACACGAATGCAAACAGTGCCATGTTCAAGAGCGACATACTGCCGATGACGACGATTACGGTTCCTTTATTTCCCCCACCACTTCTGGCGAGTACCCCGATTATTTTTGGATGACAAGCTTGACGGGGATAGCATATGCTTGGAGAGCGTCATTTCGATGAAGCCCGATGTCATTCAGTTTTAACGAGTCTGACAAAGGAAGAACATGGCATCTTTTCATGTTTAGAGAGTCTGAAAAGACAGCAGAAAAGAAAACTCCAGGGGGGTGCATTTTCGTAAAGTTGTGTCTCTCGAGCCCGAAAAAGTATAAAAAAATACTCGAAAGAACCGCCCGACCAGAATGATCGAGGAGTTTTGTAAATAGTGACTTCGACCTGAAAAAGTAAAAAAGTGGGCAGAAGCACGTCTTTGAGTGCGAAACGACAAACACCCAGCAATCTTTTTTTTGAGTTAAACGGTTGAAAAAAGAGCTTTAAAAGCGACCGCCTCTTGTTCCTTTTAACGAGCTGAAAGGGAGCTTGGCCATCTTTTCTTGCTTTAAACGGTCAAAAAAGAGCTGAAAGCAGACCTCCATTTTATCTCTTTAACGAGTCAAAAAGGGAAAAATACTCGGCAATCTTTTCACATTTTGCGAGTCAGAAAAGAGCTTAAAGGGGACTCGTCCTAGAGGAAAGAGTGGTATAAAGGGTAGCAACTGGTTCCGGCAATGGTGGAACTGCTAAAAACATGTAATGGTCAAGAGGCTGGCTAACAAAACCACTCATCGTTGCGGTTCCTCAGGAAAGAATAAACAACCAAGTGAGAGCATATGATCAGCGAAAGAGATGGTAGCAATGGAATGAAACAACCAAGGCTCATCTAGCAGAATTCAGCGGATAAAAATGGCAATCAAAAGATGTAAATCGGGTATGGGTTCATTTTTACAGAAGCTTGAACCATGGAGAACTTTGTTTGGATTCGGTTTCATGTTTACACAAGCTTGAAATGAAAAACTATGCTTGTTATAAGTTCGCATGCCCCCAGCATAATGACGCAAAATGAGGTACATGCCCCACAAGCTTCATTGCATTCAACAAAGTGGATGGAATGAAGGTTCACTTTCGAGATCTTGGAAAGACTCGACTTGGATTTTACGAGATCTTAATCAAAGACTCGATCTGAAAAGGGAGTTGTTTCATTTTTTAATGAGGTTGACACAGTAAAAGAACCATCCTCATAACCCTTGTTTCATTTTTTAACGAGCTTGACACAAGATCAGGAACTATGCTCGGAGCAGTCCTAGTTTCATTTTTTAAGGAGCTTGACATAGGAAATTGAACTATGCTCCAACCAGTCCTAGTTTCATTTTTTAAGGAGCTTGACATAGGAAAGCGAACTATGCTCCGACCAGTCCTAGTTTCATTTTCTAAGCAGCTTGACATAGGAAAGTGAACTATGCTCTGACCAGACCTAATTTCATTTTTTAGGGAGCTTGACATAGGAAAATGAACTATGCTCCAACCAGTCCTAGTTTCATTTTCTAAGGAGCTTGACATAGGAAAGTGAACTATGCTCCGACCAGACCTAATTTCATTTTTTAGGGAGCTTGACATAGGAAAATGAACTATGCTCCAACCGAACTTCATCATAATGAACAGGAAGTCAGGGCTTCCAATAGTGGCGCTCCCGGTGGGAGGTCAATGTCTCGGAAGTCAGGACCGAATGCCCCCAGGACACTATGCACGACAGCGGCATTGTTGGATATAGGCACGGGAGAGGTGGCCACGTAGTTGATCTGGGGTGAGACAGATGCAACTGGCGGATGAGAACCAAGAGGGAAGGACAATTGCACCGGAGGGGCTTGTGGACGAATGAACGATAATTGATCCATTGTCACTATTCTTCCATCGTGTGGAAAGCAAACCACACAGAAAAAGTGAAGAAACAAGGGCTCCCATGGCATACACATAGTCACGACCAAGGAGAAGACTGAAGTCTAAAGATCCTTGAGTAACTGAGACGTCTATATAGACAGTCTTGCCTCCCAAAGTGATAGGGAACTTTGGAAGGATCCCTAATGGTTGACTCGTTCCTCCGTCAAAAGCGGTGAGATTCAGTGCGACAGGTACAAGCAATGGAGAACCCAAAGCTTGCCAAGTAGTAACAGGCATAAGACTAACCGATGCGCTTTCATCTAACACAGTGCCAGGCAGCGCCATATGGGAGGCATAGGCAGTGACCCAGAAAGGCACATGGGATGGAAGGGGAGGGGTAGTCAAACAACTCCAATCAAAGGAAACGACCGAACTACTCGGTGGGGGAACCATATGGTTGCCCCACTGCTCGGAAGGAACCGAATCGCAATTCTCCGTAGAGGCTGGGTTGGGAAAACCATCATCGAGCTCAGGAGAATCCGATGAGATGAGAAGAACATGGGAATTTTGCGCTTCCAAAATAGAGTGGTCGACAGGAGGTGAACTCCAGTCAACACTCTTTCCGACCAATGGTTGGTCTGGAACAGGCTGGGCACAGCCAAGTTCGGTAAGAGAGGACTAGACAAGAGAAGAATGTGAACCAATCTCATTGTCGGGAGGCGAATGATCTACATCTGCGGAAATATGTTGATATCCAACAGGGAGTTGGGGCGAGGGAGTTGGGAGACTTTCCAAAATAGTGGAGGCTTTATCCAAGAGTGGACAAAGGTGAAGGGGATGATTGCCTTCACAAAGTCTGCAGGGGATTCGAATCTTCCCTTTTCCCTTTCCATTCCCAACTGATGAGGTAGCATCGTCGTGAGCCTCAGAGGACGATGAGGGGTGGGTTGGATTGTGAGACCATATTTCTAGTACCCTGGGAATGCCAAGACAATCGTGAAGAAGATGATCCTCCTTGCATAATCGACAAGGAAACTTAACCTTCCGCGGAGGAGCAGAAGGGGGCCCGACTTCAGGTGTACTCGAGGGAGAAATAGTTGTTCTTGTAACCTCTCCCTTAGGAGACTTCTTCTTCTTGTTCTTCTTCTTCTTCTTCTTAGCCACCTGGTTATTTGAATCGAGACTTTCACCAGGCGAAGTGCAAGAAGAAGACGTAGAAGTAGGCGTCGAAGGGGAGAGATCCACCTTAGGTTCAACATGATGTTGTTCAGGTGGAGGGGATAATGGAGTATCAGCCGACACGGTAGGGACCAAAGAGGTTGAAAACAACCAAACAGGCAACCCGACAGTTAACCTCGAAAGGGATAACGTCGCCATATAAGGAGCACCAACATTCCCAAGAGGAGGGAAATGACTAGGATTCCCGTCAGGAGGGGAACTTGGGTTGGTGAACCCTGGAAAAGTTGCCATAGCAAAAGAAACCTACTCAAGCTAACACGCACAAGATCTAACCAGGTAATGTTATCGTGGCCAAATAAATTTTTAAGACACGGGAACTGAACTTGACCTTTTCATGTTTCTAGAGTCAAGAAAAGGACGAAAGATGACTCTAGTCTCCTTCGAATCTTCAATGAGCACGAAGTGACAAGACGCTCACTTACAACTTTTCTTTTAGGGAGTCCAAAAAGGATCAAAAGTCACTGCTCTGGAGATTCTAAGCAAAAGGTTTACCAAGCAATCCGTAAAACTTCTTATACACCTTGGCAATCGTATGAGAACCAAGGACTTTCCATACTGCAGTCAATCTTCCTGAATGTTGTGTTCGGTGCATTACGGTTCACAAGGCGGCAGACTCGGCTTCCTATGGATAAAGGATGCAAAACCTAGTGGAGTCTCCCCATATATACGTGACGGTATGTGGGAGCCCAAATCCGTGCTAGACCACAATTGAATCACACCAGGAGGAATCACCCAACCTTAATGCGAAAACAAGAGTGACTAGGTTTAACGACGCCGGAGCACGTCTCTAGCCTAGACCTCTTAGATAGTTGCGTTAAGTTCCAACGCGTTTTTAGATAAATTTGGTTTATTTTACAGTTGATCTTGAATTAAGTTTTGATTTCAGGTCCTACCGTATGATCTCTCAGAATTACTTAGATGCAAACTACATGCCAAAGAACATCATTTCGTTCGATGAATTCTAACTATGAGAAGGTTACGAATTTTTCAATCAAACAAAACGAACTCAAGAAATCAAACAACCTAATGCAACTAATGGTAAGGAAACAAAACTTTTATTTTGAAAACACAAACCAACAAATGTTCTTTTCCTTTTAACTATTAAATGCAAAAGATACTAGTTTGATTTTCTTTTCAATGGCACAAAGCACTTAAAATGATTTTGAGAGATAGATACACCAAGCAAAAGAAATAAAATCACTCGATGAAAAGAAAACAAAGTCCCCAAGACACCAAAGCAGTTTTCCAAATCAGAGGAAAAACTAAGGTTAATGAGCTATGTGATCTAAGCTCAACAAGACAAAAAGGAATTCAAAGGAGGAAGGAAATCGCTTGGAACAAAACCAAAACACTTTCAACAATCACTGAGCAAATGCAAGGGATCCATTAGAGAGTCGACTGACCCAATAGAAGACCAAAAACACCTAAGGGAGGCTCGACACACAAAGCCACTAGATGCCCTAGGGCTAGAAATGTGAAATCAATAGAAGAAGGCAAACACCCAAAGGGGAAAGGTAATCTATGCAATTGTAATTTATGCACAAATGAGAATTCTGATTATGCAAGTGTGATCTATGCAAGAGAATTGTCAAACACAAGATGATTCTAATGTAATCTAAGAACCAGTCAAGTGCAAATCAAGAAAATTGGGTGAGATTTCCAAAGATGAAAAAATAAAAATACTCAAAGGCGATTAACACTCATACCCAAAAGCAAAAACAAAAGCAAAAAGATGCAAAATTGTGAAGAGACTGAAACAAACCTTCAAGTAATGATCAAAGGAAATCAAATTAAGAATTTCTCAAAAGAGAGACTCAAAGCCAGTCAAACAAGACTCCCACATACTCTAGTAACTGTAAAAGTCAAGGCGGAACACAAAGACTTTCAATGAACCATGTGATCTAAGTTCAGATGAAGTCAAGAAAAATCCAAACAAGCTAGAAGTGAATCACTCAAAGCATAGAATACCAAACTTTCACAACCACTAGATGAGTGCAGAAAACAACCAAAAAGTTGACTGGATTATCAAACCACAACTTCCCACAGAAGGCTCGACATGCAAAGCCACTAGGTGTTCTAGGGCTAGGATACAAAATCAATAGAAATAAGCAAAAAACTGAAGGATAAAAGTAATAACCAGTCACACAAAGGTCTAACACACTTCCAGAAGATGCAAAAGATATAGAAAAACAAAAATTCGAGTTTAAGGAGATTTCAACTAACAAACTGGCAAAATTCACAGAGTTGGCGCGGCTGTGAATCTGTAACTTGTGCTATTCAGGAATTGGCACGAGTTCTTGTTGTGCAACATGTGCCAACTGGCGCGACTGTCAATGGAAAAAACGCGCCAACCGCATTTGCTGACCCAAAAAGTAAACGAGACAAACCAGGGTCGGGCCAACAGTGCTCAGAAGGATCAAACAGCAAATAACAATTTTAAAACTGACCCAGAAAACTCATTAACTCAGGCAAGCAAGAGAAAACTAACATGCAAGACAAACTCCAAATAGCTTCTCCCCAGTGGAGTTGCCAAATTGTTGAATAGGTAAATCCCCTCTGCGGACAGAGGCGATCCCACTAGCCCAAAATGGGTCTATCAACAATCAATTCACGCTGCTATGCAAGTTCCTAGTTGTATACTAAAAGGTGTATTACGAAGACAAACCTGGAATCCAACGCAAATGTCAAAGTAGAGTTGACCCTCTGGCTCCCTTGCTTCAGCAGGTCACAATCCTAGCGATCCTCGCGAACAGACACCTGCACATGCAAAGACCAAGACAACTACAAGCA
The DNA here is from genome assembly GCA_000404065.3 of Pinus taeda. Lineage (NCBI taxonomy): Eukaryota > Viridiplantae > Streptophyta > Pinopsida > Pinales > Pinaceae > Pinus > Pinus taeda. The sequence goes on along the minus strand of APFE030704666.1, from coordinate 80,032 downwards.
TAAAATCCACCAAAGTAGAACTATATTTCAGTCAGAAAGGAAATAAATCAAACATCATAATAGGCAATGAGATTGGAACCATAATAGCAGTTGTTTATTAATGAATAATAGGCAGAGAAAGATACAACCAAGGTTCTGACGTTGAACCTACTCTCTGGCTGGGCGAGCAGCTATGTATGCCTTGCAATAGACCTTCTCTCTCTCAGGATTCCGGCAGCATAACCTCCCTATGCTTCAAGACTCTTACTATCACTCCATACAAGCATAATCATGACTAGCATTCCTCCAGAATTGAACTCCCGAACTCCTAGAACTCCAAAACTGAACTCGCTTGTCTAATGCATGAGGACAGACTTTTATAAATGGAGAAGGGAGGAAGATTCAATGCACCAGGACGCTCACTGTGGATCGACATTATCTCCGAAAAGCTACCGAGGATAGATGTCAAGGATAGATGATGACTCTTGACCTCTATCAGATGGATTTTTTCCCTCAAAAGACTTCATGATCTGAAAGGAAAAAACATATGGGTGCGCGTTTGCCAAACATCATTACCAAAATTAGTTGGCGCGAGTGTTTTTCTAGGACAGAGCGCCAATGGGCGCGCCCCTTTTTGAGGATCTCAGTGATTGGCACGGATAAGACACTATGTACCTGCGCCAATGGGAAAAGGGCACTTTTCAGGGATAATTTGCAGAAGGTGTCTTCAGGGAACATGAAGTACATACTCAGGGGAACATAATGCAAGTGTTTTTAGGCTATGTCACTACTCATAGGTCCCGGAATGTATCCTCCAATGTACGAAAACAGGGGTAACATGGACGGTGACCAATGGTGACAAATTACTATGTAACACATCCATATCAAAGTTTTTTAAGAAGCTTGATGAAATTACTAAAATAATCCTTCCTTCCTCCATTCCTTACCATGCAGCTCTGTCCCTCTCTGAATGAGGTTTGGTGGGTCTGTTTACTGGTCTTTGCCCTCACCCCATTTGGTCTCGAAATGGGTAGAAAGAATCTTGGCCTCATCTATCATGGGAAAAATATCCATCAGATTTTGTGGAAGAGGATATTTTACCTCCCACTTTGAAACGAAAGAGGACAAAGATTTAATCTTCAGAAACAAGTCATATTTCATGCATTCAAGATGGCTTTATCTCAATAGATCAACTCTAGACTTCGATCTAGAGTTGGACATGGAAAATGTAGCTCCACTATGGGTGAGGCTCCCCCATCTCCCTCTAACTTGATGGATAGATGAATATTTGAAAGAAATAGGAAATTTTGTGGGGAAATATATTGACAGAAGTGAACCAAAGTAAAACATGCATGCCTACGTGAGAATATCTATAAAAGTAGATCTGGGGAAAGATCTTCCAAAATAATTCAAGATCAAAGTGATATTTGGCTTCACATTCAATAGTTACACTAAGAAAAATTTTTGTTCAAATGCAAGGTATGTCATGAATATGGTCATTTTGCAAATAGATGTACTAAAAATCAAGAAACAGAAGAAGTAGAAAACCAAGAACCCAAATGCAAGCAGGTCAAGAAGAGAAAGACAGAAACCAAACCCAAACCCAAACCATCTTTAGCTTCTTTTCTCCCTCCCTTGTTCTTCCCCCTCCTCTCCCCCTCATCCTCTCCTTCCAGGACTATTTCATCTAATTACCCCCCTCTCCCTCAACCCCCCTCCCTTCATCTTCTATAAACCCCCTTATCAGATCTTCTGGTTTCTAATCCCTTTGGCTCCTTTGCAAACCCTAAATCTCCCCTCCCCTCCCCCCTCCTTCACCCCCTCTTCTACTCTTCCCCTCCAACCCCTCCCCTACATCTCCCATTCCCTCCTAAAGCTCTCTCCCCTCCTCCTTCGACCGAATTATCACTCGTACCCTCTCCAAAGGTCTCCTCTCCTCTATAGACTACCCTTAAAGGCTTGGCAGAAAAACTAGTAGAGAAATTAGAGATGAAATTGTGGCAAAGGAAATAGATCTGGGAACGCAACAACCTCTAGAGACTTTCATGGAAAAAAAATAATGATAAAATTTCCCACACTAATAGAGGGAAAGGTCCCTCTACTCATAACATCAAGTGAAAATGAATATAGTCTCCTAGAATTTCAGAGGAATGGGAAGTATGCCAAAAATTAAGGCAATAAAAGATTTAATAACTATAGAGAAACTAGATATCTTTTTGTTATAGGAGACAAATACAAATGAAAATGAAATGGAAATAATGATACAAAAACAAAAAAATATCATGGAACCTCAATTCCAGCGACCAGGGCCTTAGGAGGAATATGCACACTATGGAAAACTGAAATTTGGGAACTCATTCAACATGGAAAAGAGTTGCACTGGATAAAAATAGACTTGGAGAACAAAAAAAAAGATAAATATGGTATTATAAATATATGTGCCCCAAACCATTATAGGGATAAGGAATTTTGTTGGTCCACCTTAAAAAATTATCTTTGCAGGACCAAAATAGAGACATAATCATAGGAGGAGATCTCAATCTGGTTTTGAGTGCAAAGGAGAAATTTGGGGGAATATACAATGTTGATCCATATAGGGAAATGTGAAAATCTATTATGAAAGCATCCAAATTGATGGACATGCCTCCTAGTAATGGAAAGTATACATTGAGCAACAAAAGCATTGGGGAAAATAGCATAAAGGAAAGGTTGGATAGATTTATAACTCAAGACAAAATTTCCAATGTGTACATTGAGATAAAATCCAAAATCATCCACAATATAGCATCAAATCACAAACTAGTGGGCTCTCACCCTTGGGAAGTTGGAAAATCTTGGTCCAACTCCTTTCAGATTCAGCTCCACTTGGAACGACAGTGAAGAAGTGAAAAAATCATTGTTGAAGTATGGAAAAAATCAATTACTGGCACTCCCAAATATGTTTTGGAAACTAAATTAAAATTCCTAAGGAGAGAGCTAAAACACTGGGTGAGGATTAACCAACTAGAAACACAAAAAACAAAACTAGAAATAGCAGAAAAACTTGATAGAATCCAAGTTGAAAAAGAGCATCAAGAGGAATCACAGGAGAGAATATGGAAGGAAAAGCAACCATATTGGGAGATGTATAGACAAGAGTGGAGGATGAGCACAGATGGATCCTCCATGTGTTGATTGGATAGAGGTGTTGATCAGAGATGTTTTTGTTACAAGTGATTGGAGTGTTTATCTAGTTGTTGCATATGTCCCTATATGTCTTGGAGACATTGGATATGTAGCTACATGTGTTGAGTTGTGGTTTTTTGTGTTGGTGATTCTTATACCAATGATGTAGGTAGTTGGATAACATGATGTTGTTGTTGCAGGAGTTAGAGATGATGTTACAGGGAATGGATATGCTACTACATATATTGGATATGTTTAGATAGTTGTCATTGTTGCTTGAGGAGATGGAGGTATTGGTCTTCGTGCTAAGGTTGGCATAATAGGTATTACATGTCATTGAATTTATCTTATAGTATTTCATCAATTTCACAATTGCCACAGAGGTTTGGAGGAGTGATCATATGTTGGTGTTCCATCAGTGGGCAAAGGTTGTGGACTGAAGATCCATTGGGTTTCTTCACCCTTAGCCTCTGTCACATGGAGAGAAGATTGTGGGAGTGGATGAAAATCTCTAGTCACATGGAGATGGACATCTGGGGGTAGTTGTGATGTTCCAGTCACATGGACACAATGTCATGCGTGAAATCGAGCCATTTCAAGAGTTTTTCTCTGCATTCCTCACACTGATCAACTAATATTTATGTTGTGGTGAAATTCTTGGTTGAAACTTTTTGGTTTATGGTGAGAAAAGTTCGTGGGACCTCCAAAAGCTAATTAAAGTTGAAAATATCAAAAAGGAAACTGGATTTAGTGGTTCATTGAGTCAATAAGATGAATTTTGATCAAATCAATATAGAGTTGTGATGCCCAGAGGTTCTTCGTAATTATTAAGTTGAGCACTTGAGCTCATCTACATATTGGAGGAAGTTGAGTGCTAGTGTGTGATGCAGGAGCATCCTGCTTCAGAAAAATCATTGTATAATGGGTTGATTAGGGGGTGTGATGTTTTAATTTATTTGTATATTTTTTAATAAATTGAGTGTAAAATTTGTGTGTGAGGTTTTAATTGTAAATATTCTCAATTATGAGAGAATATGAGTGATGATAGACTTGTAAAGATCTCATAGAGATCTTAGGGATTAGGGGATCCTAGCATAGAGGATTAGTTGAGTTAAAAGTGGAATTAGAGGATTTTTAGGATTTGGATGAGAGATTTTAGGGATCAAGAGAGAAATTGTTAGAGTTTGTTAAGGGATCTAGAACCTACTTGGGTTCTAATCCATTTGATAAATTAAGAGGAGTGCATGAGGCATGGGGGAGAGAGAAGTGTGAGAGTGAGGAATGAGAAGTTCTCCTGTAAATATTTTATGTCTTTAATAAATTATATTTGAGAGTTATATAAATTCTTATGGTGTGGATTTTAGAGTTTTATTGTGAGTTTGCTTTAAGTGGCAGAGCCTATGGTGGGAATCTTGCATCAAAGTGGTATCAGAGTCGGTAACTTGTTTAAATGTTGAATTGTTCACTATGGTTGCCATGCTTTCTAATTATTTGTGATTTGTGGCTACATACATAGATGATTTCATATTCTTGCAATGTTACTGCAGATTTATGGAAAGCGCACTAAAAGTGATTACAAATACAATTACACATAAAGAAGAAGCCCAAGAATGGCCTTGCAATTGTTGCAACCCACTGTCGAAAGTCATTACTCTACTTTTGAGTGTTAGCAAATTCACAATGCAGTTTTAAATACTATTGAAGAAGGAAAATATCACACTTGTGACATTGGGAGTGAATTTCTTTGAAATCAGTAGTGCGTGGACATGTAGATCTATGCACAATTTGTTGCCACACTGTGCATTATATAGGTTTTTTATTTTGTTATTATTTTGTTGGGTAGCCATTGAAGGAGATTCCAAAGAAAAGAGAAAGTTCCATCGTCAACAGCGAGTAGAAGAATCGTTTGAATAATAGTGCTCCAGCAGAAGAGGAGATCATGTTTCTAGGGACCGAGAGTTTAACATAGACTCATAATGAGTTAAAAGTTTGTGTAATTTGATGGTGATTCCATTTTATCACTGCAAAGAGGAGCAGTCGACAATTATTGGATAAATTTCATTGTTATCAAGGAAACATAATACTCTCAGATAAAAGTTGAAGTATTGAAGGAAGAAGTGACCAGTGGAATCTGGGTTGAATGAACTTTGATAAATGTGCATCAAGACCAAAAACAAGAATTGTATGTAGATTCCTGTGCATAAGAGGTATTAATTTTCAAGACATTATTTTCAAGCTGTTCTCCGTAAATGAAATCATACATATGGTGGATATGAGCAAATGGATATATGGTGACGTGGAGTAAATGCATATATGGTGATGCTCCATATATAAAATTATAATTCCATATTTCATATACGTGGATTTTAAAAGGAGGAGTTTTGTAATTTTATGATATTTTATTATTAATTCCAAGTAGGAGGTACAAGGGTAAATATATATCATAAAAATAGAAAGAGAGTTTTTAAATGTAAAATTCAATTTTAGATCTATTGATGTAAAAAATTAAGATTTTGAGTCATAAAGTCAAATCAAGTCAATTAGAAAAGTTTGAACCTTTGATTGTAATGGGTGCATGATCGGCAGAGCTCGACACCCAAAGTCTCATCAAAAGTGTTGTAAGGATAGTTTGAAGAGTTACTGTAATTGTTGCTTGCAGCAAAGAGAAGCAAGGATTGCTCAGAAGTAGGTTCAAGTGAGGTGAACCATTGGTCAAGTTCAGAGAAAACAACTTGGTAAAGTGTTAGTTGTTGCAGGAGACATTGAATAGGATAAAGTTCACCACAAAAGATGAAGAAAGAGATCGAGGAATTAAAAACGCGAATTGACATACTAAAGGAATGGCTACAAGGAAAAGAGAATAAAGACTGAAGACATGGATGGAGAATGAGGAAACAAGTTAGATAGAACCTATTGCAAAAGAAATGGAATGCCAAGCTGATGAACAAGTTCAGATAACTTGAACAAATACATATTGCTTTGTTGGAAAAGGAGAGACTCAAAGGAATTGAATCACAACAAAGAGGATTTGCTGAAACCAAGAAAGTCTAGTCTGAAAAATTGGTGCTTGAAGCATCAAATGAGGTCAGAAGGTCTTGTATTTTAAAAACTAATAGATTGTTTGTCGATGCAGGAAATGTTAAAGATGTTGAAGGTGAACAAATAATTGAAGTTTTTGATAATCATCTATTACTTTCAGATGTCAACATGAGTAATATTGAAGTAGAATTAAAATTTCTAGAAGAATGGTTGGATAATCCAAAGTTAGAATGTGACAATATGCCTTCAAATCAACAAATTTGGTGAAACGGAAACATAGAGAATGATAATAAAGTTGAAATTGAAAAAATGAAAATGTTGTTGGAACATGAAAACATTGCATATATGGAAGAAAAATGTCCAAATATGGAACCTGAATGTAATCACGATGAATTGTTATCTTGTAAACAACATCAGGAAGAAAGATTGAAGGACCAGCAACAAACCAGAGTTTGGAATCCTGGACATAGCAGGTCATTGAGACTTGTAGTTGTCACATTACTATAGAAAAGTGACAGACCTCATAGACAGGAGTCTATGAAATTTTCTTTTCTACATTGGGAGTCTGATGCAGGAGCATCCTGCTTCAGAAAATCATTGTATATTGGGTTGATTAGGGGCTGCGATGTTTTAATTTATTTGTATATTTTTTAATAAATTGAGTGGAAAATTTGTGTGTGAGGTTTTAATTGTAAATATTCTCAATTATGAGAGAATATGAGTGATGATAGACTTGTAAATATCTCATAGAGATCTTAGGGATTAAGGGATCCTAGAATAGATGATTAGTTGAGTTAAAAGTGGAATTAGAGGATTTTTAGGATTTGGATGAGAGATTTTAGGGATCAAGAGAGAAATTGTTAGAGTTTGTTAAGGGATCTAGAACCTACTTGGGTTCTAATCCATTTGATAAATTAAGAGGAGTGCATGAGGCATGGGGGAGAGAGAAGTGTGAGAGTGAGGAATGAGAAGTTCTCCTGTAAATATTTTATGTCTTTAATAAATTATATTTGAGAGTTATATAAATTCTTATGGTGTGGATTTTAGAGTTTTATTGTGAGTTTGCTTTAAGTGGCAGAGCCTATGGTGGGAATCTTGCATCAAAGTGGTATCAGAGTCGGTAACTTGTTTAAATGTTGAATTGTTCACTATGGTTGCCATGCTTTCTAATTATTTGTGATTTGTGGCTACATACATAGATGATTTCATATTCTTGCAATGTTACTGCAGATTTATGGAAAGCGCACTAAAAGTGATTACAAATACAATTACACATAAAGAAGAAGCCCAAGAATGGCCTTGCAATTGTTGCAACCCACTGTCGAAAGTCATTACTCTACTTTTGAGTGTTAGCAAATTCACAATGCAGTTTTAAATACTATTGAAGAAGGAAAATATCACACTTGTGACATTGGGAGTGAATTTCTTTGAAATCAGTAGTGCGTGGACATGTAGATCTATGCACAATTTGTTGCCACACTGTGCATTATATAGGTTTTTTATTTTGTTATTATTTTGTTGGGTAGCCATTGAAGGAGATTCCAAAGAAAAGAGAAAGTTCCATCGTCAACAGCGAGTAGAAGAATCGTTTGAATAATAGTGCTCCAGCAGAAGAGGAGATCATGTTTCTAGGGACCGAGAGTTTAACATAGACTCATAATGAGTTAAAAGTTTGTGTAATTTGATGGTGATTCCATTTTATCACTGCAAAGAGGAGCAGTCGACAATTATTGGATAAATTTCATTGTTATCAAGGAAACATAATACTCTCAGATAAAAGTTGAAGTATTGAAGGAAGAAGTGACCAGTGGAATCTGGGTTGAATGAACTTTGATAAATGTGCATCAAGACCAAAAACAAGAATTGTATGTAGATTCCTGTGCATAAGAGGTATTAATTTTCAAGACATTATTTTCAAGCTGTTCTCCGTAAATGAAATCATACATATGGTGGATATGAGCAAATGGATATATGGTGACGTGGAGTAAATGCATATATGGTGATGCTCCATATATAAAATTATAATTCCATATTTCATATACGTGGATTTTAAAAGGAGGAGTTTTGTAATTTTATGATATTTTATTATTAATTCCAAGTAGGAGGTACAAGGGTAAATATATATCATAAAAATAGAAAGAGAGTTTTTAAATGTAAAATTCAATTTTAGATCTATTGATGTAAAAAATTAAGATTTTGAGTCATAAAGTCAAATCAAGTCAATTAGAAAAGTTTGAACCTTTGATTGTAATGGGTGCATGATCGGCAGAGCTCGACACCCAAAGTCTCATCAAAAGTGTTGTAAGGATAGTTTGAAGAGTTACTGTAATTGTTGCTTGCAGCAAAGAGAAGCAAGGATTGCTCAGAAGTAGGTTCAAGTGAGGTGAACCATTGGTCAAGTTCAGAGAAAACAACTTGGTAAAGTGTTAGTTGTTGCAGGAGACATTGAATAGGATAAAGTTCACCACAAAAGATGAAGAAAGAGATCGAGGAATTAAAAACGCGAATTGACATACTAAAGGAATGGCTACAAGGAAAAGAGAATAAAGACTGAAGACATGGATGGAGAATGAGGAAACAAGTTAGATAGAACCTATTGCAAAAGAAATGGAATGCCAAGCTGATGAACAAGTTCAGATAACTTGAACAAATACATATTGCTTTGTTGGAAAAGGAGAGACTCAAAGGAATTGAATCACAACAAAGAGGATTTGCTGAAACCAAGAAAGTCTAGTCTGAAAAATTGGTGCTTGAAGCATCAAATGAGGTCAGAAGGTCTTGTATTTTAAAAACTAATAGATTGTTTGTCGATGCAGGAAATGTTAAAGATGTTGAAGGTGAACAAATAATTGAAGTTTTTGATAATCATCTATTACTTTCAGATGTCAACATGAGTAATATTGAAGTAGAATTAAAATTTCTAGAAGAATGGTTGGATAATCCAAAGTTAGAATGTGACAATATGCCTTCAAATCAACAAATTTGGTGAAACGGAAACATAGAGAATGATAATAAAGTTGAAATTGAAAAAATGAAAATGTTGTTGGAACATGAAAACATTGCATATATGGAAGAAAAATGTCCAAATATGGAACCTGAATGTAATCACGATGAATTGTTATCTTGTAAACAACATCAGGAAGAAAGATTGAAGGACCAGCAACAAACCAGAGTTTGGAATCCTGGACATAGCAGGTCATTGAGACTTGTAGTTGTCACATTACTATAGAAAAGTGACAGACCTCATAGACAGGAGTCTATGAAATTTTCTTTTCTACATTGGGAGTCTGATGCAGGAGCATCCTGCTTCAGAAAATCATTGTATATTGGGTTGATTAGGGGCTGCGATGTTTTAATTTATTTGTATATTTTTTAATAAATTGAGTGGAAAATTTGTGTGTGAGGTTTTAATTGTAAATATTCTCAATTATGAGAGAATATGAGTGATGATAGACTTGTAAATATCTCATAGAGATCTTAGGGATTAAGGGATCCTAGAATAGATGATTAGTTGAGTTAAAAGTGGAATTAGAGGATTTTTAGGATTTGGATGAGAGATTTTAGGGATCAAGAGAGAAATTGTTGGAGATTGTTAAGGGATCTAGAACCTACTTGGATTCTAATCCATTTGTATAAGTTAAGACGAGACCATGAGGCATGGGGGAGAGAGAAGTGTGAGAGTGAGGAATGCGAATTTCTCCTGTAAATATTTTATGTCTTTAATAAATTATATTTTAGAGTTATATAAATTATTTTTGTGTGGATTTTAGAGTTTTATTGTGCGTTTGATTTAAGCAGCGGAACCTATGGTGGGAACGCTGCATCAATATGGTTGATTTTCTATTTATATTGAGTGAGTGTGTGTGTGGATAATAGTGTGCAAACTGTGTGAGATATATTATGCAGAATTTTTGAAGCAGCTTGTAGTTGTAGCAGAAGTGAGCTAAAGTATGTTTTATCCATCATATTGGTGTAGTGTGTCAGAAGATGAAGTGTGTATTAGAGTAATGGTTTATGAGATTGTGTGGCAGCAAGTGGAGATTTTGGATATTTTCATTTTGTTCTTTAGTTTTTGATTGGATATTTTGATTCAGAATGATAGTGTTGTTGTGATGTTCATGTTGAATGGATTGGTAGTCCCATCTAGAAATATATGAAACAAGGCTCACATGGAGGAAGTGAAATCATGGAGGCTTTAAAGTATACAATGAGTTGGCGGAGTTGATCGAAGGAAGAGATTTCTCCATCCAATAGGAGTTGGATAGTCTAATGGGAGTTGGGTAAGGATCATTGATCGTGGGAACCTTCAACAGATGATAGTTCATAGATCCAAGAGATAAATAGTTTCATGTCTGATAGATGTCAGCATAGTATGAAGGAAGCTAAGTATTTTGGCTTATGGTTGTAAGTTGATCCATGTATATTTGTTCAACAATTAATAAAACATATTGAGTAGCATAGTAGCAACAAGGTTGGTTTTTGACCCAGGAGGAGTGTTTTCCACGAGAAATACTTGTTTTTATTGTGTTATTATTTTTTTGGTTTTACTTGTGTTTGACGCTCTAATGTTTTTTTATGTGCTTCATTTTTTGCATGGTGTAAAAAACTAAGTAATTGGAGAAAAATTTTAAAAGTGTCACACTATGGATTCACCCTTCCCCCTCTCAGTAGTGATCTAGTTTCAAACAATTGGTATCATAGTGGGGCTCTCGAGTGCAGCTTGATTGTTAGAGTGTGGATCTTCAAGATTTTGGCATAATTTTGCGAAAAAAATTGAAATAGATCAGCAGGCAAATCCAATGCTTCATAAAGGTAAAATTGCAACTTGGAGAGTAAATTTTAATTCACATTTTTTGTTTGTTGATGAAGATATTTTGCAATTAGTTGAGTATGGAATTAAAGATAAATCTAATGTTTTGGCTCGAAAAGTTATTTTGAATAGTATTTCAAAATATGATATCAATTTTGTGAAGAAATATGAGACTACCAAAGAAATGTTGGATAAGTTGCAGAACATGTATCTAGGAGGAAAATTGTACTTTTCATAAATGGAGGAAAATGCAAAGGATTCTACTTCTATTACAGTAACTAATCAATCCTCCTCACAAGAAGATGAAGGCACTAGTGATTACAATGATAGATCAAGCATCAGTTGTGAAAATGATGAGAAATTCAAGGTGAAGGCACTAGAATATGAGATTCAAATACTCATTGTAGAAAACAAAGATCAACGGATGTTTCTGCAAATATTTGATGAAAAGGAGTGTGCATACAAAGAAGAAATTTTAGATATGAAATTTCAGCTCGAAAAAGGAAAGAAGATTGAAATCAAAATGAGAAATAAATACAATGAGTAGGAGGATGAATTCCAAAAATTGAAGGGCGAAGCGATCACTGCAAGAAAATAAGTAGAGGTTCAAAACTAGTGCTCAAACATCTACAAGAAAATTAGAAATTGCTCGAGAAGGTAGTTGCAGCAAAAATAATAAGATCTTTCAGCAATGCAAGAAGAAAAAAATAAGAGAAGGAGGCGCAAGAAGAAGAATATGATTGGGAAGTGTTATAAATGTGGAGTTTGTGGTCATACAAAATCAATTTGCAGAAATGGAGAGATTAAGCTCTCTCATAAAAGAAGCAGCCAAAGGAGAAGCAACATCACACATGCATGCAAAAGGAAATCTCCATCTGTCAGGTATAGTATTCCTTTTTACGATTACTATTTATCATGCAATTATTTTGGCCATAGGGATATTAATTTCCCAGCACATGCAAGTAATTAAAATTATACCAATAGAAGAATTCATCCTATTCCTCTATTCCTTGGTCACATTAGATGTTTTGTTTGTGACAACATTTTCCATAAGGCCAAGGATTCCAAGTTTCCCATGTGTTTTAGGAAATCTAATTAGAAATATGAGAACATGGAAGGACAACCAAATAAGAATAATAAGGATTAACATATGAAAGTTTGGAGGAGAAAAGAGAAGCAAGGAACTTCCACCAAAAGCTGAGGCCTGCTTGGTCTTAGGGGTAGCATATGGTTGCATAGTGAGTTGTGTGCAAATCTTTAATTGTGAAATCATATCAGAAAGTGTACATGAATAAAATTTTGCATATTGTAGGATATGCATGTGTTCAGGGGGAGCTCATGATGTTTTAAGAGCATATTTATTTTCAGAACTATTTGTATTGCAGTGATTTTCATTGATCAACCATGGACATTTGTTGATAGTTTTGGAGAAGCTATATGTTTTGGTTTATGTTGATGAAAATGCTGATATGGTATCCATATATTTATTCATATATGCATTATCTAGGTGTGATGGGGGATCACACATTTAGGGGCATCATTTGTGCTTCCAAATGGACTTATATTTTTTGGCATCGTGCTCACTATGGAGGACTTTTATTGTGCTTATTTTTCATGTGTGTGTTGCGGGAAAGGTGTTTTGTTGGTGTTGCCATACAACAAGAAAATTATATGTTTTGCATGACATAGTTGGTGTATTTATGATGATCATGCTGCTAGATGATATTTATGTCATGTGTTTTCATGCATATGTTGTTTCCATGGAGATTAGATGATGTGTTAAAGATATTTCATCTAGATTATGCAATTTATTGCTCATAGTTTCTATTCTAGATGTATCATGTTGTTGCTCATGTATTTTGAGATGGATGTGACATGAGGATGATGGTTTATATTGCTCATAATATTTTGTTGCATGTTGAAGATGAGATATTTTGGATTTATGGAGAGATGAAATTATGTGTTTCTCACAATATCTTGTCATTGGATCTTACGTTACTACTTATGCATAGATTAGTGCTTCGTTATTGCTTCTTGGTTGCACTACCTGATTTTGGTCCATATTATACAAATATTGTCATTGCTACTTATTAATGTGATCCTCATGATTTGAATTGATGATGCTTTATGTTTGTTGTTACACATATGATGTATTTCTATGATGATGATATCAACTGATTTTGTTGTTGATGCACATGTGGGGTGTTGGTATGGGGTCCCTTGGGTCAGTTTTGGGGTAAAAGCTCAAATTTTGATGTAAAGTTGGTAAAAAAATGTAAAGACTCTACAATTAGTGGACGTAGAGTGTGTATTTAGTTAAGATTCAAAAAGGGTTTTAACCCTCGTTTATGTAAACTTGAGTCAGTTTTGGAAGATCTACCCATGGTTCACGGACCATGGGATTGTATAAATAGGTATGTCTTAGAGAGTCTAAGGCAGATCTATGTCTTTTGTCAATGTGTACGACGAAAGGAGTCTAGAGAGAGCGCAGAGAGTAAGTTGTAGAGGGGAAAAAGGCTCTGCAGCTTAGTGCACAAAGGCCTAGGGAAGAGTTCGTAGCTGAGTGTGTGGAGCCCTACAGCTGAGTTCGCATGGAAGTTTGAGTCTATAACCTTATACTAAATATCAATAAAGAAGACTGTTGGGGAAATTCACATGTTCTATCTATTTCTCTCTGATGTTTATGGTTGTGATATATGTTGTAATGAATAATGTCTTTATGAAATAAAGATGTATTGATGCATGACTTTACTGGATTTTTCTTATTAGCTTAACACAATTAATGTTAAGTGATTACGTAAAGATCATAACACTTTCTGTTAGGTTTATTGAATACTTGGGTAGATCTAAGTACATACTGACCTAAGAGTAATCTAAGGTGTGCATAAGTAGCTAATTTGTCTATACAGGGTCTGCAAAAGCCAGTTGTAGACCTTCATGAAGATCTAAAGGCTATTCAAAGGGAATTTTAGTGCCAACCCCTAAGGGCTTATAGATCTGTGTGGAGGCAGATATAGGGCATAAAAGGACATCACATTGATCTCTGGATGCGGAAACTTGGTTCCAGCATCCCCCCATACTACTTCAAGTGAGACATCAGCCCACGCTACGTGGATTGATGCCGAAAGGGCCAATAGTGTAGGGTTTTGTTTTGGCGCAACTAAATCTAAACCTAGGTTAGGACCCCTTAAGCGAACATGAGAAATGGTGGTTTCTAGTGGATTTTATGACCTTGCTACAAGATCTTCATTGTTAGGTTGATGATGTCCAAGGTGTTGAGTGGCCATGTACTAGCATATGATATTGTTAGTACTTCGATTATTGTTGTTTCACGTTGAGATATTATATCATTGCTCATGGAGGCCTTATGATTTAATGAACATGTCATGCCTTATATTTATACTGCCATGTGGAGCATATGTTGATGCTCATTGTTGCCATGTACTCATGACATTTCATGTTTTGGACATGTATTGATGAGAGCACCATTATGTGCAGAGGTAAAATCCATGTAATATCATTATTTCATCTTCTGGGCACATTGTTCATGGAGAGAACCATGGTGTCTAATATGTATTATTATTTAGTATGTATGGTTCAATCAGTGTCCACATCATTTTTTTTATGTTGTATATCATTAATGTAGCCCCACTTTATTATAGACATGATTGGCAACTGAGGTTCTTGTTTTTGGTCTATATTAGTCATGTATCAACATGGTTTGATTATGATAGGGGGAATACTTATCACATCTTTCACATTATTGGCATTCTTCTTCGGTGTTGGTATGGCCATTTTCCATTGATGTCCAAGTGGGGGAGAATTTGGATGGATAAAGATGTTGCAGCTTCAGTGTGGATAGTATATGGAGATCAAACTCACTTGTTAGATGGAGGTTGACATCATTGCCAAAGGGGGAGTTTGTTGGCATTGATGTCATAGGTTCATGGTGCTACATATGCTTGTGAGATGAATGTTTGGCTTAATGGTCTTGTTAGTTGGCATTGATGTCAAAATAATCTTATGACTAGACCTAGTGCAGGAGTGGAGACTGAGGAGAGATAGATTCTCCATGTCTTGATTGGATTGAGGTGTTTATTACAGATGTTGTTGTTGCAAGTGATTGAATTTCTTGTCTAGTTGTTGCATATGTTTCTATATGTATTAGAGACATTGGATATGCAATTACATGTGTTGAGTTGTGGTTGTTTACATTGGAGATGCTTCTACTTGTGATGGAGGTAGTTGGATGACATGATTCTATTACTGCTGGAGTTAGATTTGATGCTACAAGGAATGCATATGTTGCTATAGGTATTGGAGATGTTTAGACAGGTTTTGATTGTTGCTTAAGGAGATGGAGGTGTTGGTCTGGGTGCTAAGGTTAGCAGAATAGGTCTTGTGTCATTCATTTGTTCTTAGCCTAATTCATCAATTGCACACTTGTGACAAAGGTTTGGAGGAGTGATCAAACTGGATAAAGTGTTCCATTAGTTATCAAAGGTTCTAGACTAAAGATCCATTGGTTTTCTTTACCCTTAGCCTCAGTTGCATGGAGCCAAGCTTGTGGGAGTGGTTAAAAATCTCCAGTCGCATGGAGACAGGCCTATGGGAGTGATTATGATGTTTCAGTCACGTCGATACAGTGTCATGTGTGTGACTGAGCCATTTTTCTAGTTTTTATATTCATTCCTTGTGTTTATCAGCTAATCTTTATGTTGTGGTGACATTCTTGGCCAAAATGTTTTGGTTTATGGTTGGAAAAGTTCTTGGGACCTCCATAATCTTATTAAAGTTGAAAATATCAAAAAGGAAAGTGTACTTAGTGGTTGATTGAGTCAATGAGCTGAATATGGATCAAATCAACCATATGAATAGAGTTGTGATGCACATTAGTTCTTCATAATTATTGAGTTGAGAACATGATTTCATATACATATTGGAGGAATTGCAATGCTATTATAGTTGATTCTCTACTTTTGTTGAATGAGTGTATGTGTGTTGAGAAGAGTGTGCAAACTTTGTGAGTTATATCATGTAGAATTTTTTAAGAATTTTGTAGTTGTAGCAGTAATGAGCTAAAATAGGTTTTATCCATCAGATTGGTATAGTGTGTGAGAAGATGAAGTGTGGATCGGAGTAGTGGTTGATGAGATTGTGTGGTGGCTAATGGATGTTTTGGAGATTGTCTTCTCCTATTTTATTCTTTAATTTTTGATTGGAGCTTTGGATTTAGAACAATGGTGTTGTTGTGATGTTCATGTTAATGGATTGGGAGTCTAGTCTAAAAATATATGAAACAAGGCTCACATGGAGGAAGTGAAGACACGGAGGCTTCAAAGTATATAGTGATTTGGTGGAGTCAACAGAAGGAAGATATTTCTCCATCCAATAGGATTTGGATAGTCCAATGTGAGTTGGGTGAAGATCATTGATCATGGGAGCCTTTAGTGGATGGTAGTCCATAGATCTGAGAGAAAAATAGTTTCCTATCTGATAGATGATAGCATACTATGAAGGAAGCTAAGTCTTTCGTCTTATGGTTGTAAGTTGATCCATGTATATTTTTTCAACAATTAATAAAATATATTGAGTAGCGTAGAAGCAATAAGGTTGGTTTTTCACCTAGGAGGAGTGTTTTCCAGTGGAAATACTTGTTTTTATTATGTTATTGGTTTCATGGTTTTACTTGTGTTTGATGCTCTAATCTTTGTTTATGTGCTTCATTTTTTGCATGGTGTAAAAAATTGAGTAATTGGAGAAAAAAATTAAAGTGACACACTACTAATTCACCCCCCCTCTTAGTAGCAATCTAGTTTCCAACATTAACTATAATAGAACCATGACAAACTAGTCATAAAATCATACATACAAATCAGAACTTGTGCTCATTATTATCAATAGGAATTAACACACAAATACATATGCAACTGTCAACCAAGTCAGGGACTTCCACGTGCCACCCAACCATAAATTTGGCTAAACCAAATCTCTATTTCATCCCTCAACCAACTAGGGCTAAACCAACTAGGGATTCTAGAGGCTAAACAAACTCAACCCTCAACCAAAGCAATTTCACATAAACCGGTCCAGAAATCACAAAACCAACACAAGCTTTGAAGCCTCAGATTTTCTTCACCATGACAAGCGTAATTTTCCTATCTCCATTCACTTTTCAAGGGCTTCCCAAAGAATACCATTTCCACCCCTAACCCTTAGGATTTTCCTGAGACCACCTCACCCAAATCCAAAATCTTCTAGAAATCCAAATCTCAACCAAAAATAAATCCCATCACACCATGGCTATCTAGGAAATGGAAAGGAAAGGTTGAAACTATTGCCAATCAAGGAAAATACCATGCCAATTATAGAAAATGAACCAAACAACCAAATGCATGTACCATGCATTCAGATTCTGTCAAGGAAATCACACATGTAACATGTTACCTACAAGGTCTTCCTACTGTAGTTTTTGTTCCAAGTTTTTCCTTGTGCTCCCTTTCTTTCCTTTGCTTGTCTTTTGTTTTCCTTTAATTCCCTTTGCTTGCTTACTCTCCTCTTGGATCTCTCTCTCTCTCTCTACAATTGATCCAAAGCTAAAGCTAACAAAACTTGTGAATTGTTTCTCTTATGCATTTTTATCATTGATGTCTAGTCTCTTCCTTTATTTTTTTCCTTTTTCTTTCATTTTCCTCTAATTTCTCTATAATTTCCTTAGTATACATATTTGTGTATCTTCATATTCCTCTTCTCCTGTTCCCCTTTATTCCTTCTATTAATTTCCATTTATTTCCTTTTACCTTGGCCAATTCCATTGCCAATTTCCATACCCATTAATAATCCATAAGTGATGCAAACTATAATGTTTTCCTACTTCATCCAGCTTGGAATACATGTCTCGTGACCTTGGTCTTATTTTTTTTCAATCAATATCCTTTATTACATGAAAGCTTTAACCCAAGGCTATTACAAAGGCTATAAGCCTTTGGGCATATTCATAGATAAGTATTCAGAAGGGATGAGCTTTCCCACACTACTTTATGAAAAAAAATGATTAGATAGTGTTACAAGAAAGTTTACATATCATGATATTGCTAAGTGGGAAGTATTATCTGAAGGTCATGATTTTTCATATCATATAATGAATTGTTTTACAAAATAGTGTGAGTTATCCTCAATCAAGTATTAAGTTGTATTTGGATTCATATAAGAAAAGGATAGTTAAAAGGGAAAAAATTAATAGCTAAAGAAATGTGTTATTGCATCAAACATTTCCTATATGGATCTTAGACGAATACATACATTGTTGGACTATTTTTCATATTTCTATAAGAACTTGTATGCAATGATCGAAAAGCTAGGTCCACTCAATTTCATTTTTCCTTTAGCAGTGTTGACCATATCTGGGAGCCTTTAGTAAAGGCTTTGCAATAAATACACCGACAAAAAAATTTTTGTACTAAAAATGAAATAGATGAAGATGATATTGATGCCTTGATAAGAAATGACCCCATCACCCATGTATGATATTACAGAAGTAGAATGAATTCTCTTCGTTAGTTAATTTCAAATGAGTCCAAGTACTTTGGTGATATCATTGACTATTTCTTTGTAATAGAATTCCAAAACCGAGGAAGCCAACATGAACACGGATTGATATGGATTAGAAATTATCATATCTATGGAACAAGTACATATATTGAAATCAAAAACTTCATTGACACTTACTTGTGTTGTGATTCAACCAAAATACCTACAAATCCAAAAATTGTCCAACATCATTGTCACACAAGTACTTGTAGGAAAGGAAAATAGATGCATTGTAGGTTCAATTTTTCGATACCATCAATGTTAATAACATGAATACATGATCCTATAGAATTCGAAAATGCAAAAACAAAGATGAATGCAAGCGTGATATTTCATGCACTAGAGAATATGGAACATGATAAGACATATACATTTGGTAGTTTTCTAGAAAAAATAGGTATAAATGAATATAATTATATCCATGCAATTCAGTGTACTTTGAACTGAAGAATTAAAAAGAGAAGTGGTAGACATTTGGAATAATAGCTTTGCTTAGCATATTCTATTAATCTGGGGTGAAAATTTTGATGCTCAATTTGTACTTAATTCATATGCTACAATTACTTATTGTAGTTCATAATGAAAAAGCTAGATAAACCAATGGAATCGATGTTTAAACATGTGTGAAGTGAGTCTAAAAAAAAAGATGTTGATATCATTCAAATAATTGCAAGACTTGGAAAATATTTATTGAACTTACCGCAAATCTCTGCACAAAAAGTTGTATATAGAGTTTTATCAATTACACTAAATACTAGCTCAAGGAACTGTATATTTATTAATACTTCAACGATACATGATCGAACCTTTCTACTAAAGAAACCAAGAGACCTAGAGCGTGAACCATAAAATTCTTAAAACATAGCATGTTTATCAGTTATTGATCGCCATCTACAATGACTAGAAAACATAAAACATGTATGTTTAGCAGAATTTGCATCATTGTATACATTGCAAGGCAAAAAAAGAGGAGGCGCTGAGAAACCATATATTATAAGGTACATAAAGTATAATAAACATATTCATGTCGATAACTATTACATAGAACAATTAAATTCATGTGTCCCATATCGTACTAACAATAGCATATTTAAGGAAATATATTCGAGTTGGGAGAATGCATATTTCTTATTTGAGAAAAGCATAAAATGTAATGAGAGAAAAATCATGAAAAAATAATGACAACATGGATCAATATTGATAACATAGTTGTTTAGATTGAAAACAAGGAGAGTGAATTTTTGAAATAAATTTTCCTCCATGTGAAGAAATAGAAAGTGAAAAACGATGTAAGGAATACAATATCAAATCAGGTATTCAATATTTGCAAAAGGCTAAAAATGAAAAATCAATTGTTGAGAGAGTTTATCAACTTGTAAAGAAGCCATAAGTACTAGAAGAAACATAATTCTATGAAATCATGAGAATGCTTAACCCATAATAGGAAAAAATGGTGAAAGAAATAGTCGATGAGAAGAAAAAAAGTCAAAATGACCCATTGTATGTACTTGTAACAGGTGGCGTGGGAGTTGGAAAAATGTTTATTGTTATAGAAATATTCCAATCTCTAATTCGCTTACATAATAACATGTTCGTATATGGCCCATGTCAATTAAAAGAAATCATCAAAGCATATATAAGGAAGGAAATGTTCAATCTAGGTGGTATAACATCTCATTTTGCATTCCATTTACCATTTAACAAATTAGAATATATTTCACTTAAAGGTGAAAAACTAGACACATTAACAAAGTATTGTAAACATCTTTGTGTTATAATGATTGATGAGGTGTCTTTGATAGATTCAACATTATTATACCATGTCAAAAAATGCTTACGCGAAATTAAGCATTCTCCATTTCTTATTTTGGAAATATTGATGTAATATTTTCAAGTGACTTGTTCCAAGTGCAACTAACCAAATATTCTTTTATTTTTGAGAAACCAACTTTAGCGGGTCAAAAACTCATATACAATTTCTAGAAATAGAAAGTCAAATACTATGAATTGTATATGACAATGCTCCAAAAAGATAACAAGCTCATTGAACTCCTTAATAAAATGCAAGTGAATCAACAATCTGATGAAAACATAAAATATATAAACGGTAAGTACTACAGGCCTGCTCCAATGGATCCATTGTTTCCATACATATTTTACAGAAATAGGCATGTACATAATCATAACAAAAAAAATCACATGTAAATGAACAACTAATAGTTCTTGATGCAATTGACAAATCTCACAATAAGGACATAGGATTTTGTTGCATATGATAAGACAATGATATTACTGTCGAGAATACTTATCAAATGAAATGTTCTTGTTGAGCTATATATGGGGAACTATAATACATAAGATGGTATCGTTAATGGTGTTGATGGAATATTTAAAAAATATATGAAAAATAGTAATATTGTTGATGTGTTATGGATAGATTTCATAAATCTAGATATCGACAAACTTCAAAGAAACAAGTATCATGAACTGTATGATGGAAACATTTCATTTGAATAGACTCCAATATTGCGTGTTTCAAAGCCATTGACATGTAATAGCAAGATAATTACAACTATAGTGTGCAAACAATTTCTGATACAACTAGCTTGTGTTAGATTAATTCACCAGTCACAGGATTTAACATTAAATGCACTTGCATTTGATCCTACATATTGAAACATGGACTAGTTTACATAGCATTGTCACATGTTAGAATGATGGAATCATTGTATATTCTTTAAAGACTAATACATAACTACTTTTTTGTAAATAAGAAATTATTAGAAGAAACAAAACTCTTAAGAACTAAAGAGTCATGGAAATCATGGTACATAGAGAAGTCAATATCAAGTGAAAATACTTGAACAATTGCAATTTTTAATATGTGATGTATACATGCTCATGTGAATGATGAAGATTTAATGAATATTATGATTCTCTATATCCAGGAAATGAATTTAAAATTTCCACCATCCAATACTGAATTTCGTAAATTCAATTTCAACATATCAAATTTCCTTCATGGAGTACTTACTTGCATATAAGAGAACATAGAAATTGTATCACCAAAAAAATTGCAATAACATAATCAAACTTATTTTGTTAGAAGTATATTTCCAATGTAGGATATGCATAATAAATGTATATCTTGCGCCACTTGTACCTATTTCTACAATCATTAGAGAAATAGCAATAGCGAAGGCACAATTCATATTTGTTGATTATATTTTTATACTTATTAGAAATTTCAATACCGACATAAATTCAAATAGCAATAGAAGTAAACAACTATTAGAATGTATGGGGTGTCAACAGTTACAAGAAATAACAAGGAATTTTATGTCCGACAAAAAGACAATTATTGAACACATTTAGACAAGTTTCCCTCTTCAGCAATGTCATGCTCATATTTCACATTCATACTAGAGTGACCATGATGCAATACATGCTTCATTATAATTTGAGTGATTGTAAGACTGCAAAATATATATGCTTTTTTTGTTTTGAATAAATAAAGTTCATAAGAAATTGTTAATGTAATACAACACACATTTGTAAATTTTAGCTATTTTCGTATAGGTTGTAACAATATATTTGTTTTTTCACTGTCATGCAAATTTGAAAAGGAATAGGTAATTAATTTAACTGTTACAAGGCAATAACAATTCCAAATTTGCTAATTGTATTATTATAACTCAAGCTAATTAGTAATTGCACAATTGTAGAAAATCGAAAAATAATGCATGAACAATGTGCGGAACTTGCAAAAGTGTGGAAGTGTTGTTGTATTTTTTACATCTTCCTTTCTCTGTACATACTAACTACTTTGCATATTTTCTCCACATATACCCATTTTGTATGACATTTTTCCTGTATGTTCATGAACTTTTCAAAAAATGCCATTAATTTTTGAGCCAACTAGATAAGAGAGTGAAGTGATTCATAATAATTGGTTAAACTATGTACATCTCTCATCTTTTTCAAATCTATGTGCCAGGCTATTCGTAATTAAAATATTATAATGACTAAGTAGTGAGCCCGCAATGAGCATTAGCTATGCAGCCTTGTAGTTTTATAATAGCATAACTTGGAACAATCTTTATGCAGGGAGAATTATTATCAACAATCTGTGAGCTAGCTGCATTATTGTAAAGAATTTAGAGTCACACAGAAACAAGATATGTAATAAATGGATGAGATGGTTTTGTAGTTTTAATGTTGGGTCCCTATAATACTAGTGATTACCCCATTACTATTGTAGTTATACCCCTTATTTATATTGTTGTGCCCCTATTACCCACATATTGTTATTCTGTGCCCCATAGAATCCCTCTATTATTATTTTTGTGGCTTTATATTATTATTGTTAGGTCGGCTGGATTATATTGTGACTCCTTAGACTCCTATATATAGAAAGGAGGTTTTGTCATTTGTATCATCCAAGAATTGTTCATTTATGTAATGTAAAGGAGGTTGCCCCCTCGAAGAGGTTGAATTCTAAGGCGTTGATCTATATTTTCTATCTTTTCTTGAGTTGGTTTCATAACAATTCCCCTCTCCCAAACCTTATTCTAGGGTTTCGCTGCTCCAAACAGGTCATCGTGGTATTTTCACTATAACTTTTTTTCTGTGACGTTTCAGAAGTCGCAAAAAAAACCCATTTGAGGAGTTGTTGAGTTTGTTTTTGGAGTAGCAGTGAGGAGTCTTGGGCAAGCATTGTAGCTGGAGTGAGGAGCTTCTTAGGCAGCCATTTGGAGCATCATTGAGGAGTTGGTTTCTTGGAGCAAACTTGAGGAGGCAGTTTGTGCCTAGAGGTTTTTTTTTCACTTGTAAAAATCTGATTTTAGTTTCTTGTGGGTGTTTTTTAGATCCAAAATTTGAAACAGTGAATCGTGGCACGTCATAAATGAACATTCTACTGAACTAGTCTATAATCAAGTCACTGTGGGAGATTTCGTATAACTCTTCATTTCCAAGTCAAAAAATGGCACCTAGAGTGGAATATGCTACTTGGGCATATGTTGAAATGGATAATCAGAAAGTACAGAGATACATCAGAGGCAATATCGAACTCCTACAAAGTGAAAAAAAGTGTGTAGATTTTCTTTAATTTTTGCTTAAGCTTGGTTTGAAAATTTATTTTGAAGGAATTGAAAGGGAATATTAGAGAATTATTATCGGTAACTGATGCCCCGAGGGAAGAAAATGCAAACACCTATTAGCCAGCTTTGAGAAGTTTAAAGAAGATAAGACTAGGCAAAAAGAGTTAGAGGCTGAAATTGGGAGGAAGAGGAATATACAAAAAATGATGACTACCAACCCCCATTTTGATTTTGAGGGTTCTTCGTCTATCCCTTGTACTGATGCATCCAACCCCTTTCGATATGTTCTTCCCTATTTTGATTCTATTCAAGAAAAGGGAAAGGATAGAATGAAAAAGGGTGATATGAATATCAAAAGTTATTTCACTCCCTCCTGTCCATCAAATGCACATGGTCCTCAAGCTAGTAGAAGTCAAATGCAACCCACTTTAGATGACCATTGGAAGAAAGAATTGAGGGAGACTGCTTGTGATTACATAGCTAGATGGTGGTATGATGCTGATATCCCCTTTAATGCTTCCCATTCACCATATTATGAGCATATGTTTGATGCCATACATGCTACTGGAAAAGGCTTCAAAGGCCCTACTATGCATGAGCTAAGGGGGTATCGTTTGCAGAAAGAAATTTAATCCATTAATGACTATTTGAAAGAATTCAAGGACTCATGGGTAAGAATAGGATGTACCATCATGTTAGATGGATGGACTAATCAAAGAAACTATACCATCATAAACTTTCTTATCTTCTGCCCACAGGGAACCATGTTTTTAAAATCAATTGATGCATCTGATAAGGTAAAAGATGGGAAATTGTTGTTTCAGTTATTGGATGAGGTTGTTGAGGAGGTGGGGGTGGCTAATGTTGTTCAAGTCATCACAGATAATGCCTCTAACTATGTTTTTTCTGGTAAACTATTAGAGGAAAAACACAAGACCATCTTTTGGACCCCATGTGCTACACATTGCATAGACCTCATGCTTGAGGATATTGGAAAATAGATTGGGTGAAAAACATTATAGATCATGCCAAAAGCATAAGAAAATTTATCTACAATCATTCATGGATTTTGAGCCTCATGAGGAAACACACTGGGGGAAGGGATATTATTAGGCCTGTCATCACTAGATTTGCTACTCATTTTTTGACATTGCAACCTATGCTTTAACAATATAGAAACTTGAAAAGGATTTTTTCCAGTGAAGAATGGAATCTAAGCTAGTGGTCTCATGAACTGGAAGGAAAAGAATTGAAAAAGAAAGTTAATGAAGAAATATTTTGGAGAAAGGAAGCAGATATTGTGAAGCATGTTGAGCCACTAGTTAAGGTGTTGTGATTGGTGGATGGGGAAAGATAGGCTATGGGCTTCATTTATGAGGCTATGGATCAAGCACAGGAACAAATAAAGAGGGAATACAAGGATAAAGTGGGTAAGTATGGGCCCATTTGGGCAATCATTGATGAAATATGGAACAATCAATTCCATCGCCCTATACATGCAGTTGGGTATTTTTTTAACCCACGGTATCATTATAAAGCTAAGGAGACGGGAGCTTTGAGGGGGGGATTGGAGATGGACTGATTGACTACATTGATCGCATGATACCATTGGAGTGTGATCAACTGGAGATACACCAATAGGTCACAACCTTCACCATTGCCTCAGATACCTTTGGGAAGAACCTAGAAAAGATTGCAAGAGAAGCAGATGAGCCAGGTAAACAAAAATTTCAATTTTCAAATTCTTAATAGTTTTTTTGTTGAATCGTTTATTATTTGAAAGTTGGATATAATTTGTAATTTTGTTGAGCTAACTCATTACACTCCTATGTTTTTTGCAGCACAATGGTGGGAGGCTTTTGGTAGCCATTGTCCTAAATTTTAGAAGTTTGCAATTCATATTTTGAGTCAAACTTGCTATGCTACTAGGTGTGAGTGCAATTGTTCCGTATTTGGGAGGATTCACACAAAGAAGAGAAACCGTATGGATCAAAAATGGTTAAATGATCTATTCTATGTCCAATACAACCTCCGGCTCAGACGCAACCAATTACTGAACAAAAGACCTAATTCAGATCCCATTGTGTTGGAAGACATTGATCCAACATTAGATTGGGTAGTGGAGAGTCATCCAACATAGTTTGCTTCTAATGAGGATATGGATTTTGAATTACAGACGATAGCATCACTCGAACATAATGTTTAGTTGAATTCAGATCTTGATCCACTTGTACTAGCCTCAACGTCACAACTAGCAAGTCCTCCAGTTGCAGGCGCTTCCTTTGCTCAGCCACGACAGAAGCACATATCTCATCTATCTCAACTTGCATCTATTGCACAGCCTGCTCGTGCTACCACTTCTACAGTTGCAGTTGGAGATGATGATGAGGAGGAGCCATGGGGCCCCCTGTCTGACTCTGATGATGATCCAGAGATTGATCCACATGATCTTGGCTACTCTGGTAGTAACTACTAGCCAGCAGTACTGGTCATAGTTTACTTTTGTTTTAGAGGCCATTCCTAGCCTCCTTGGTTATGTGTTTTTGTTTTGATCTCTATATCATGATTCATGATCGTGTATGTATTGGATAGTGCACTGGGTGCAATTTTTATATAATGGATATATTCATGAGCCTACTTTGATCATATGTTGTCTTCCATATATATTCTAATGCTATGTGTTTGGAAACATGAATGAAAATCTTTAAAATTATGTTTTTATATAAAAAAATAAATATTTAATGTATTTTTTACAACGATCGAGTCATTGAAATCGAACCGACCAAGTTGATACTGAGTCGGAGTCGACCCTCGGTGAGTCGGTGTCAGAGTTGGAGTTTTAAAACATTGTGTGTGACATACCATTATGAAAATATAATATTTTTAACCAACAATGGTGCATCACAGGTATGTGCGCACCATATACCATGTAGTTGTGTTTTACAAAGCACTAAAAGGTGCATGACTATGTTTTTGGTGAACTGATAATGTTTTTTTTTTAATTGAAAGTTATGTTTCCATATTAATAAATATATTTTTCATTTAATTAAAAAAAATGTATTGTATGCATGGGGTTGATGTAGTTTATATGTCAATCATGTAGCAGAGACATCAACAGAGGGAGCAACAAAAATTGGAAATACTTACCGAAATAATGTAAACAAAAACATACAAGAATAGTATAAATGATGAAATAACACAAGTATATATCACTCTCCATTGTCATCACCTTGATTATCTTCCTCAGCGCTTGGAATGATAACACCATCGTTCTCAAAACCATGTTTTGATCTAGGGTTGTGTCTTAGTACAAACCATCAATCCCTATCTAACACATCTAGGTAAAAAAACACTCGGTTGCAATGTTTTGGGAAAACATAAGGCTCCCTAGCTACATGCCACATCTTTCTAGAGTTAATAGATATCAACCCACTATCACAATCTTCCTTTACATTATTCCGATCAAAGGTGTCCCACCATTTGAACCTAAAAATAAAACATTTGAATGAAGATAAGTCCACTTGAATGATCTCTTGTATATTTCCAATGTAACCTAATGTCCACTTCATTAGGTTTTGATTGCGATGGCTAGCATGACTAGATTGGTCGAAATTGACTTCCACTCCCTAGTCTTGTGTCATACATCCATCATTAGCATCGTTCGTGTGAAAATGATGTCCATATGCCCACATAGATGGAAACAAATGCAACTATAAAAAAGTGAAAAAAAAAACACAGTGTCATGTGTCTAATAACCCGAAATCATAAATTGAAATAAATAAGTATATATATTATTATATAGATATAATAAATATTATATATTATGTTACAATTAAAAGGTGAAATATGAAGTTAAAATTGTATAGAAAGAGATTATAAATTTTGAATTGTTGCATCCAATCCCTATGTTTAGCACACCCTCTTCAGTGCATGGGTAACAACTAGATGCACTGTATTTCTCTCTGAGTTGATCAACAACCCAACTCTTAGGTTATGTCATTGGCATATTTTATTTTAAATGATTAGGATAAGTCACACTTCTACCATTCAACCATTTGAATTCTTTCTTGTCACTGTCATGTTTCCTCCTCTTCTTTTCGTACAATGCAAACCACGGTTGTGTCACTTCCATATTGTAAATAATGAATTTGTTCATGGGTTTAATTTATGAATTTGCTAATGAAATCAATCCAACATACATATATGTATATATATGTGTGTAGTATGTATGAGATCAAAATATGCATTAATATGAAGTTTAATGTGAATGGTTATTGTGTAGTAATTTGACAAATGATAAGCCTACACTTACTCTTTATCATGTTCCTCTTTCCATTTGTTTTAAGAAGCTCCCATTCTTTTTTGTCTTCATTCCTTTCACCATCCAAAATCATCACACCTGGTGTGTTGTTGATATGCTTGATATACTCACTGACATAATAGAAAGGCTCATATGATATATACCCATCTACCATATACCCCTCAGATTTCGTCCTTTGTCGAACAAAACCTTTCAATTTCTTCATATACCTATCTAAGAAGAATATCCAATGACAAGAAATGATCTCAACTAATTCAACCTCATCTACTAGGTGAATTAGAAGATGAACTTGCAATTCCATTGTAATATCCCTAAGGAAATTTTATAGTAAATAATCAAAGTATGCATAGACATAAACACATAAAATTACTCAAACATAAAAACACCATTTTAGAGCCAAAAACTTCACCGCTGAGCCATTTTATTGATAAAGCATGAAGTGAAATGGGTGCTTGGCAAGTATGCACCTAGGCTTTCACAAGGCAAGCTAGCTAAACACAAGTAACAAATATGAAATATCCTCCAAGCGTGCTAGATGGTCTTCCTTGGCTCTGCGTTGAAATGCCAAGAAAATGAGTTGTTGGTTGTCTAGAATGGCTTCTAGGGCCTCCTATGGCGTTCAAAAAATTCCGAGAAATTAACCATGGGCTCTCCACCAAATACCTAGGATAACCTAGGAAGAAATTTTCCGATGGTTGACCTTGGAATTTCGACCCTATTTTCCCTCAATGGCTCTGCTACTCAGTAATTCAACCCACCTTTCAATCTTACTATAAAAATCCCTGAAAATAGCTAAAATCACCAATAAAACACTTCCTCGAACTCCTCATCAAGTTTCATCCCCAAACTCACTTCTCTCCTAAACCCCCAAGTGTGCCTCCTCCAAGAACTATGCAATCCCTACACTACTACTGCTGAACCTCTCCTCAAAATCACACTCTCTATTGCTAGTACAAATGGGAATGGATGGGGCTCCCTCCTTGGGATAGCACTCAAAGTCCACCGAAACAAGGGTTGATATTTTCACTCAGAAACACTCTTGTGCTAAACAACACTTGCAGACATGACTTTAGCTCAAGCATGCTAGTCTAAGATAGTTATCAAATATTCATGAATGAAAAAAATGAGTGAATCTTTCTCTTTTTGTCAAAGAGCCTCCAAAGTTCCCATGTGGTCCCAGCTTGAATTTTGCCCACCTACTTCACTCCAATGAGCGTGTGTTTCCCTTGTGGGCCACGTTTCTCTTTGGGGGGCCCCACGTACCACTAGTGGCTCAATTTTACTCCTCCGTCCTCTAATGTTTGGGCTCACTTTG
The DNA here is from genome assembly GCA_000404065.3 of Pinus taeda. Lineage (NCBI taxonomy): Eukaryota > Viridiplantae > Streptophyta > Pinopsida > Pinales > Pinaceae > Pinus > Pinus taeda. Next base: position 50,711 of record APFE030704666.1, on the reverse strand, counting down.
ATTAAAAAATACACGTGGGGCCTCTAAACCCAGACTTCCTAAGTCCTTAATACAGATTCATTCAAAGCTGGGAAAAAATATATTTCCCTTAGCAATGCTGCTAAGTGGGAATATCACAATCCTCCTCACTAAAGCATTATTTTTTCTTAATTAACTGTAATGAAGGATGTTGAAGTATATGCTCCCCCTCCCAAGTGGCATCCTTATCCAGTAGGTTATTTCATCTTATAAGAATTCCTTGATGATCCTATTTCACAAGTGCCTCTCACGGGTGTCCAAAATAGCCTCTGGCTCCAGAACTAAGTGTACCTCATCATCCATAGGTGGTAGTTCTATAGCCGATGTCACCTGCTATCCCAATGCCTTTTTAAAGAAAGACACATGAAAAATTTTATGTACTCATCTCCCCGAGGGTAGATCCAGCTCATATGCTACCTCGACTCTCCTGATGACTCTATATGACCCATAGAAGTGAGGCTTGTGCTTCTCGGCCCCCTTTTGCTTGAGTGATGAATTCTTGTATGGTTGGAGCCTCAAGAATACTAAGTCCCCAACCTCAATATGCCTCTGTACTCAACCCCTATCTACGTAGACCTTCCACTGGTTCTACATAGTCTGCAAGTTATCCTTGAGATCCCTCAATATGTCTTGGCTATCTTGTATCTAATCCTGCGCCCTAGCGGCCTTGCTATCTCCAAACATCACGTAAACAAAAAATAATGCATCATAACCATACAGGGATTTGAGTGGGGACATACCTATGGACATGTGGTATGTGGTGTTATAATATTACTCACCCAAGTGCAACCACCATATCCATGCATGTTGCTCTCTCGTCACGTAGTTACACAAGTAAACCTCCAGCCATTTGTTGACAATATTCATCTGCCCATCCATCTAGGGGTGATAACCAGTGCTTAGAGTGAGCCATGTTTCCACTAGTCAAAACAACTCTTGCTAAAATCCTCCCATGTGCCTGTTGTCCTGATCACTGACTATGATCTTTGGAAGACCATGAAGTTTAAATACCTCTCTGAAAATTAATTCGGCCACCTATGAGGCCGAGGACTGGGCTAAGATGGCAAAAAAGTGTGAAAACTTTGTTAATCGATCCACCACCATGTATATGAAGTCCTTTCCCTACGCTGTGGGAAACCCAGTGATAAAATGCATCGACGTGCTCTCCCACTTCCACTTAGGAACAGGAAGAGGTTGTAGTAGCCCAACAGGGTGTGTCTGCTCACTCTTTTTCCTATGGCATGTGTCACACTCCTGAACATGCCTCAGAACATCATCCTTGAAGCTCTTCCATGCAAAGCACTCTCTGATGGTCCTGTAAGTCTTGGTAAACCCATGATGTCATGATAATGGTTAGTCATGGGCTCCCTGCAAGATATTGTCCCTCAATTGGGAGGTGGGTACCAAATAAATCTAGTTCTGAAAGTAGATCACCTCATTCATCACCCGGTACTAGTCATCCACCACTAAACTGTTAAGGAACTCACATGCGAAATAGTCCTTGGAATACTCTACCAAGAATTGTGCCCTCCAATCTAGTGTAATTCTCATCAATGAAAGGGTAGTTGGCCTCTTTGACAACACATCAGCTACCATGTTGTGCTTCCCTTTGATATACTCAATGTCAAAGTCATATGCTCAGAGCTTTCTCACCCACTTTTGTTGTCTCTCCTACAACCACTTCTACTCTAAGAAGAATCTAAGATTATTGTGGTTTGTCTCTACCCTGAACCTGTTTCCCACCAAATACTACATGAACTTGGCTAGAGCATGCATGATGGCTAGTATCTCCTTATCATAGATGGAGTACAGTCTCTCATGGGGCAGTAGATTCCATCTCTCAAAAGCTATCAGGTGTCCCCCCTGCATCAAAACTAATCCCACACCCTCCCCTAATGCATCACAATCAAGCACAAAGGGTTGTGTTAAATCAAGGAGTGTTAACACTAGGAAGTTTCTCATGACCTATTTGAGGCGCTCAAAATCCTCCTGCACCCCATATGTCCACTCAAACACCTCCTTCTTCATCAAATTGGTATGAGAAGTTGCTAGTTGTGAGAATACCTTCACAAACTTCCAATAGTAGGTGAAAATGCCCACAAAACCCCTCTTTATCACATTCTAGGGCTTTGGCCAATTTTAGATGGCCCTGATATTCTCCTCATGAAATCTCATGCCATCCTCTCCAAAAATGTGACCTAGATAGAGCATCTCTGTCAATTTGAACTCACACTTGGACAACTTAGTGTAGAACTGTTGATCCTTTAGAATACACAACATTGTCTCAACATGTTGCAAGTGCTCTTCCCAAGTCTGGTTGTAGATTGGTATGTCATCAAAGAACACCAACACAAACTTCGACAACTTCCCATGAAATATGTCATTCATGCAATGCTAGAAGGTGGATGGTACATCAGTCAGCCCGAAAGGCATAACCAAGAACTCAAAGTTCCTATAGTGGCACCTAAAATCTATCTTAGGGACATCCTGGTCCCCTTGATCTGGTGGTACCACAAGCGCAAGTCAATCTTTGAGAAGAACCTAGCCCCCTTAAGGTCATCCATCAACTCATCTATGTGTAGGATGGGGTAGTGGTTCTTTTTTATTTTATTATTGAGGTCCCGGTAATCTATGCACATACGTAAGGACCCATCCTTCTTCTTCACTGGGACAACTGATGAAGAAAAAGGGCTAGAGCTAGGCCTAATGTGCCCAAGTTCCAACAAATCATGGATGGCCCTCTCAATCTCATCCCTGTATGCCTTTGATGTCAGTATGGTGTAGTGATCATGCCCTGTACCCCCGGCTCCAACACAATGGTATGCTCAAAACCCTGTATAGGAGGTTTCCCGGGCAATATGTCTCCAAACACCACTGGGTACCTGTCTAGAATAGCTTGTATGTCTCAGTGTGGTGGCTTGGGATGACCCCTAGCCTTAGAAACCCTCAACTCCATGACCCAATCAATATCTCCATGCCTCAGATTAGCCTCCATCCTGTGGGCCGAAACAGTCTACAAAGGGTAAGAGTGCATACCCCTCAACAAAACCAATTTGCCTTCTTGCCTGGTGAACTCCATCTCCAACTTCCTCCAATTTGTAGTGACTCAGCCAAGTGAATAAAGCCATTGGACACCATTCACCACGTTGGTGTCTGGAACATCTACCACAAAAAAGTGGTCTATGACTTAATAGTTCTCCATGGTAATTTTCAAGGAGTGAACATAACAAGTGCACTGCTTGGTTCTATCTCCCAGCACAAGAACTGATAATCCCTCAAACTTCTCAGTTGTGATGCCCCTCCTCTGAACCATATGTGCATCAGTGAAGTTATGGATAGCCCCATTGTCCACCAAAGCTGAAACACGTTGCCCCTGCACCATGCCCCTGATCTTTAAGGCCAAAAACTTCGGTACCCCTCACAAAGATGAAAGGACACCTCTTGCTGGAATGAAAGAATTCCCCCCTAGAGGTGGTGGTCCCCTCTCCACATGTGTTGCGTTGTCATCTCCATCCACTTAAAGCTTTAGCTTGTCCTCCATGTCACTGTCAAAAATTACCTCAATGTAATGGGCCTTGCCTGTAGTACATATATGGCCTAGTGCCCATGGTTCTTGACGAGTGAAAAATAATTTCCTCCTCTAGAGGTCCCTCCTGGTCTCTTCATCTAGTTACCCTCACCCCTAGTTCCCTCTTGGTGGTGGGGCCTTCGTGTCTCTTCCCCTCTGCTGGAATCCCTGTCTAGGTGGAAACGATGCTCTATCCCTGGGTAGGGTATCCTACAAATCTCGGGCCCTCCCCACTGCATCCTACAAGGTAGTGTAACAACCCTAGTGAAAAGTTCATGTAATAAAATTTAAGAAAGGAAAACAAGAACACAGTCAAGGGACACTTATTCCAAACTGAATGTTGGGAAAATATATAATAGTGGGCATCACTGGATGTGTGTTTTGGCTAAGGAAAATTGGCAAAAGCTGAGCCAAAGGCATTAAAAGGAAAAAAGACATTTTTGGAACATTTATTTATGAAAATAAAGGAAATTAGGAGAAAATTGACGTGAAAGGTCACATGTTGCACATGAGGAGGAAAATGAAGGAAAATAATGGAAGATAAAGAAAATAAAGGCCTCATTAATAAAAAATATTCTGAGGATCAATTGGAAAGATTTTTGCTAACCTTTTTCAGTTCAAGCGTAGAGTGCTCTCATTATTCTCTCTCTCTCTCTCTCTCACTCTTGGTCACTTATAGTTTTCTTGGAGCACTCTAGTTTGGAGCAAAGGAAAGGGAATGCAAGGATCAAGGAAAGAAAAGTAGGACTCAACCAACTTCAACGGGAATACTTCCAGGTAACCTTTTGCATGTGTGATTTCCTAGCTAGTTTTTACATGCACGACTTTGCATTTTGGTGTATGGTTCTTTTTCTTTCGATGACGTGGTTTTACCGAGTTATGACAGTGGATTACAACCCAGCCTAGCCTTTTTCTCAATTCCATGGTATGTTGGGATGTTTATTTCATTTTCTAAGCTTTGGTTTGCCAGATGGATTTCCGAATCTGGGGCAAAGGTGGTCTCAAGTTCCATTCCCAAAGGCCTAGGAATCCCTTGACCTATTTTGGTGAGATACATGGTAAACCCTAAGGGAGAAGTCTTGGTTTAGGGCTTAGTGATCCAAGTTTGGATTGTGGTAAAGCCTAAGAGACAAGAAGATGGAAAATTCCTCAAGGATAATGATGATTCCTGATGGAATTCCAATTTCTGTTTGGTTGTGATCAGAGCACTGATTTTTGTGTGATCACTGTTTGATGAGGGTGGAGGTGGTTTAACCTTTGGATTCCCTTGGTTGTTCTTGGATTGGTTATTCTATGAGATCCCACATTCATGCTTGGAATATGGTACGAGGGTGATTACCTTAAAGAGAGATTTGGTTCAGCCATGTATATGGTTGGGTGGTACGTGGAAGTCCTGAACATGGTCGGATTTTCCTATGATTAATAAAAGCTAATTTCTCTCAATTTTGTACTGACTTATATGTGTATTTAGTGGTCATCATATCTATGATATTTATGTGGTTTTATGTTGGTTATAAGCATGGTTGAATGATTGGTTTATGTCATCGTTATTTCATATATTTACTTGTAACTATTAAATGGATGGATGCAAGACCTAATTAATGATGTAGTAGTTTAATGGAGAAGGAGGTGATCCTTCTAGTTATGTTTCATAAGTTGTTCTAGTCATTTATGCTCTTTATTGTATCCTAGACTTGTAGGTTGAATTAATGCCACGTGTTTGATATAATGTCAGTATCGGTTGGGGATGCTCAGATCTAGTCATGAGGTTGATTTTTGATGATCAACATTGTTATCATGTTTTTAATGAATTTTGGAAGTTACAATAAGTTATGGGCAGAGGCCAGGATTCTGGGCTAGAAAAGTGGCTTAAATCCTGGGGTCACTAGCACATAACTAACAATTTTGGTCCACAGTCATAGGCAAGTGGGCCTATGAGAGCAACTTTGGGTTGTTGGTCGCTCCCTTTCCCATAGCATGAGAGTGAATATGGCCTAAGAGTTGCAGAATAACAGTAGGACCCAGGAATAGGCTGTCTGAGTGGTTGACTTGTCTCCTGAGGGTTTTGTTGATGATGTTGGATGATTGTATGTGATATTCTATTGATTCCACTTCTTTAAGATGACATAGGAGGTCAAATCTAATCATAGTAGTCTCTCCTCATGTTTACCCCATTTGGCATGGTTACTTTGGGTAGACCTAGGAGGGGGTGTTACATATTGGTATCATTGCATGGTTGCGCTCTATTTGGGTCATATCTGGTGCTACAGATATGGGCAAATGTGTTGGTCATGCATGCATGTCAGTTGCATGTGTGGCTCTTACACTTTCATTCCATGTGCTTATTGCACTACATCTTATTGATCATGGTAGTAGTAAGGTTATCATGAGGAACTTGATGTTGATTTTATTGAATGCGTCATCATGAGTATATGACTAGTTATACAATTATATGCAGCTTGATTACATCCTTGTACTTGGGTTTCATTCTTGGTTATTTTATTACATGCGCCAATCTTGTAGGTTGATTAAAAGAATTGATCACTTATGCTCGACTACATGCAGTTATGCATATGTGTAGTTGGTTCGGAATTTATTATGCAGGTTGATAGTTGCATGAGGAAATGTGTATACTAGAGTAATGGTTGTTGTCATACATGAGGTCATAGCATGCATTATTGATATGGCCTTGCATTGATGTCTGTAGCCTAGTCAGCGGAGACCGCAACCGTCTGTGTTAGAACCGTGGCATGTGACCACCACTACAACTATCACTGCTACTGCCAACCGTAACCACCAGTGCACTCATCACAGGCTTGGTGCAGCACTCACATGCATAGTCATCAATCCCACCTAGTTTACCTTGACTGTTAATGGTTTTTAGATATTATATGGTTTATTTTGGGTTTTTCATGGTTTAATTGGATTTTAATTAATTAATAAACCATGACTAGGCCTAAGGTGGCAAAATCGACCCTTCAAGTCAGCCAATTCATCCAAAATGTAGCCAAGGAGGTTATTATGTATTTACAGGGTTATAACAAGTGAATTACTCCATTGAAGAATAGAGAGTGGAATTTGAGTTTTCATGTGCAGGTTCTGGAGGGATATAGATTGTTTTGTTTTCAGGATTTCGGGAGCACTAGGAATCGGATTGAGAAACTATAAGCGGCATTGGAAAGTTATTTCAGAGAGCTATCTGATGATAGTGGTCAGAATTACTTGTGTGCAAGTTCAGTCTGACTAATTCACTGTGTAATCCACTTCTTCTTTCTCATTCCTAACAAAAACGGTTGCCCAACTTGAAAGTAGACCCGAAGACATAGTCCATCAGGGACAAACTTCGTAATCAATAATATTGTCTGGTATATCTGTGTTTTCACTATTTGTACTTCAGTTTTGCATCTTTCTTATGGTTTATCAACTGTCGTAAAGTGTTCTTCTCTAGCATTTTTCCTCGTTTTCCGTGCTTTCAGTTTTCATTCAATTCACTAATGGCTAATCAACTCTACATCAGTATTTAATATATGATCATATCAGGTCATCAGGAGTCCTTGGGGATGAGTCCTTTCGAGGCATTTTATGGACAGAGTTGTAATGCTCCCATCAACTGGAGTGATCTAGTGAACAGGGTACTTATTGGACCGCATATGTTGATGGACATGGAGCAAGAAATGAAGGCTATAAAGAAGAATCTAAAGGAAGCATAAGATAGAAAAAATAGTTATGCGTTCCAACACAAGGTGCTCAAATAGTTTAAGTTTGGGGAGCATGTGTATTTGTGCATCAAGCCTAAGAAAATCTCTTTTAGGATTAGTTCATGTGACAAGTTGGCACCATGTTATTGCGAGCCTTTCGAGATCCTTGATAGGATTGGACCAATGGAATATTGACTTGCACTGCCTCCAATAGTGAGAGTCCATGATGTTTTCCATAATTCATTGCTTAAGAAGTACATAAAGGATGTTGATCATGTTATTGATTGGTCTGTATTGTAGGTGGAGCAAGAAGGAGAGTTCCAGCCGGAGCTGTAGTGCATGTTGCATCAGAAGCATCTCATGCTCATGAACAAAGCCATAGAGCAAGTTAAAGTGTAGTGGAAGCACTTTAGGTCTGAAGAAGCTACATAGCAGATGGCAGATCAAATGTGAGCCCTATATCCTTCATTGTTTACCAGTTGAGGCAAAGAAATTTTTGTTTGGTGTTGGTTTATGTTTGGCATATTTTTTTCTGATGTTTTTATATTTGTATATGTATATGTATATGTATATGGATGTAAATACCTCCATGAGCTAAGTTATAAAGCTCCAATAAGTGGTATGGTTATTATATTGTCATGTTGTCATGATCATTTGCTTTTGAGTAGGTTATTCATTGTAAATACTACAATGAGTGAAGTTATAAAGCTCCATAGGTAGTATGTATGGTTTTCAGTGGTTTGATGAGGTTTTGGTGTGGTTTAACACGGACGTTGTTCCAGGGGGGGGGGGGGGGGGGTGGGTTGTAAAAGCCCTAGAGAAAAGTTTATATAATAAAAGTTAATAAAGGAAAATAAGACCATGGTTAAGGGACACTTATTCCAAGTTTAATGTTGGGCAAAGATATCCTAGTGGGCATCACTGGATGTGTGCTTTTGCTAAGGAAAATTGGCAAAGGCTAAGGCTAAGGAATTAAAAGGAAAAAAGGCATTTTTAACACATTTATTTATGACAATAAAGGAAATTAGGATAAAAGTAAGGTGAAAGGTCACAGGTTACATGTGAGGAGGAAAATGAAGGAAAATAATGGAAAATGAAGAAAATAGAGGCCTCATTAATAAAAAGGCTTTTGAGAATTAGTTGGCAAGAATTTTGATAACCTTTTGTCAGTTCAAGCTTGGAGCTCTCTCTCTCTCTCTCTCTCTCTCTCTCTCTCTCTCTCTTGGTCACTTAGAGTTTTCTTGGAGCACTCTAGTTTGGAGCAAAGGAAAGGGAAAGCAAGGATCAAGGAAGGAAAAGGAAGACTCAAGCAGCTTCAACAGGTATACTTGCAGGTAACTTTTTGCATGTGTGATTTCCTAGCTCGTTTGGACATGCATGGATTTGCATGTTGGTGTATAGTTCTCTTGTTGTCGATGGCATGGTTTTAATGGGTTATGATAGTGGATTTCAGCCTAGACTAGCCTTCTTCCGGATGCCATGGTATGTTGGGATGTTTATTTTAGTTTTTGAGCTTTGGTTTGCTGAATGGATTTCAGAATCTAGTTTGGAGGTGGTCTCAAGTTCCATTCCCAAAATCCTAGGAATCCCTTGACTAGTTTTGGTGGGATACATGTGTAGAAAATTTGCTGGTAGGTTAACCTGATAATGCAATATAAATCAAAGAAGAATACTATAACCTACTTCTACTATCAATTTGCAGAAGCTTGAAGATAGAGCTGAACAATATAACCAGAAGAAGAATATTCAACGCACAATACACATGAAAATACATTGGGGGAAATCCTCAAATAAAAACCCCACACTATTGTATTGAATTATACAAAGCCTTAGCTCTCATAGCTAGCTAGCTCTCAGTATAATCTCATAGATGCTCACAGGAATCTTGGCTTCTCTCCAGCCTTCCTCTCTACCCTCTAAGCTCCTATTTCCTTGTGTTGTTCCTCTGGGATGATTCTCCTGTTACTAAGTGGAAAACCTCTTCACCCAGTGGATGATCTCTTCCAAAACTACATATGCATGAGATTCCTTAACTGCATGCATGAGATTTCTTTATAAGAAAACACATGTCATTGATAGTACACTATCCTTGACATTTAACTCAACTGGGTCTTTCTCAGAGTAGACATGCATGAGTTTCTGATGAGGGAATCTTCAGTTAACTAGAGTAGCACTAGTTGAGTGCATGCAGGCATCAGTAGACTGTTAACTCACCATTAGTTCCTGAAACAGTTTGGAACTAATTTAACTGGACTTGACTTAGTAAATTGAGTTAACTACTTACAACTCAAATATAATTCAACCTTATCTCTTTAATTTAAGGGATAACTCTTGCATGACTTCAGAAAGACTTCTAACTTGAATTTCTCCAACTAATTAATTTAAAATAAATTAATTAATTATTTCCAAGTAGTTGTTAAGACTAAATTCGATTCTAATTCACAATTTAATTCAAGGAAAAGTTAAATTGGAATATTCTTGTTGCCATATTTCAACACTCCCTCTCAACAAGAAATGGATTATTTGCCACCCCGATCCTGTCTCTATGGAACTCGAATTTACACTTTGACAATGACTTTGTCAAAATGTCATCATCTTGCTCCTCTGTCAAAATATACTACATCAACATGATCCTCCTCGCTACACATTCTCTAAGATGATGATATCGGATGTCGATGTGCTTGGACTGATCATGAAATACTGGATTCTCAGAGAGTTTGATACAACCCTGATTATCACAATAGATCACAATTGGATCCATCCTCTGATCAAACAAACCAGCTAGGATTTTCCACATCTAGATGGCCTCACATGTTGCCTGACTTGCCACCATGTATTCTTCCTCTACCGAGCTGAGTGTAACCGACCTTTGTTTCCTACTGTACCATGAAATTGTTGCTGACCCAAGGTTGAAAATCCCTCCTGATGTGCTCTTCCGACCTGATGGACTCCCTGCCCAATCTGCATAAGTGAAGCCCTGTAGCTTCACTCTCTCTATCCATCTATACCATAATCCATACTGAGATATGCCTCTGAGATATCTCAATACATTCTTTATCTCATTCCAAAACATCTTGGTAGGCTGAACCATCGCTTGACTTAGCTGGTTCACCACATAGCACAAATTTGGTCGTGTGTTTACTAAGTACATCAGTGAACCCACAAGCTTCCTATACACAGTAGCCTCTACAACTTCTCTTGATGTAGCAACCTCTGTCCTCTAATTACCTACTAGATGAGTCTGCATGGGCTTGCGCTTATCCAAGTGGAATCTCCTAAGTATCACGTTGGCATACTTTCCCTTAGACACAAACAACTCTCCATCATTCTGGCACACTTCCATGCCAAGGAAGTAATGTATGATACCCATGTATTTCATCTTGAATTCTCTTGCAAGGTCCTCCTTGCAAGACATGATCAACTGATCATCACCAGTCAATATGAGATCATCAACATAAAGTAAGATGATCAACAACTTACCTTTCACCATGATGTGGTACGGGTTCGCATCCGCTTCACTCTTTGTGAAGCCCAACCCGGTGAAGTATTTGTCTATTTAGGTGTACCAAGCACGAGGTGCTTGCTTCAGCCCATACAATGCTCTCTTGGGTCGGCACACATGCGACTCACGATCGAAGGTCTCAAAACCTTCCAGCTTCTCTATGTACACCTCTTCCTCAATTTGGTCATTGAGGAATGTAGTCCTCACATCCATCTGATGGATCTTTCAACCCATCTATGCTAATAGTGCCAACATAGATCTGATAGATGAGTACCTTGCAACAGGAGAAAAAGTTTCATCATAGCCAATCCCCTCGACCTTCGAAAAGCCACAAGTAATAAAACTTGCCTTATGCTTCTCCACACTACCATCAATAGCTTTCTTTACCCTGTAAAGCCAATGGGAACTCACAACTGACTTGTTGTCCAGTCTCAAAACCACGTCCCAAATAATGTTATGAACTATGGAGGCATACTCCTAGACTTGCCTATCAGTGCAGACATCATGCACAAGTATGTTGCTGGTCTGGCTACATTAATGACAATGATGCACATGCTTTCAGATGAGTTAGACAGAGGAGCTCGAGTAGTGTACCCAGATGCTATGGAGGTGAAGTTCAGGTTTTAGATAGATGTCACTGTGGAACACATGGACAATAGCAGAGACTATAGGGCTTGGCATCAATATGTTACTATTGATCAGCATGAGGATGTTGAGCAGTTGGACTTCTATAGTTGTCTAAGTCAGAGTGATGTCTAGTTTGGCTTGCTCAAGCCATTGTGTTCACATGGGTACATGTGCATTGTAATTTTGAGCCATGTCAAGTGTAATTCAAGTGTCAATAGTGGATGTAATAGTCATAGAGTAGGTGAAGAGTCATGAGGGTAGTTGAACAGTCACAAAGGGGAATGTTAAGGGCCACCCCACCCTTTGCTATAAATAGTCCCTCATAACTCATTATATAGGATTTTGGTTAGAAAAGCTTCTGATAAGACTATCTTGGAGAAAGATTGGACAATATTGTAACACGCCTTGGCTTCTCCATTACACAGAGTTAGTTCATCTCTTTAGAGGAGCAGGTGGATGTGGATGTAATGTTCCACTGTTGGGTCTAGCAGGTTTACATGGACATATTGTATGATTCGGACTTACACTTCTTTATATAATAAGAACCAACACATTTTCATGCATATGTTGTTATTGTAGTTGGATTGTTCCAGTTTCTTAGCAATGTATATTGTTTAACTTACATAGTTGTGTATGAACTGCTTCGTATGTGATTATATAAATCCTGTTGCAGATGTGCTATTGGTTTAACCATCACTTTTGATTGTCAACCGATTTGCTTTCCAACTTGTGATGCATCTTTGCTCATGTGTTCCATTCTCAGCTGAGTACTACTATAGGTTGCCAAGGGGCACACTCATCTCACCCCCCATGTATTAGAACCTATCATTCACCTTCCTTGAATCACTGTAGCGGTCACACCCTTGCTACTGACAGAGTTATATTACTTTCCTCTGCGTGAAATCGCGATCAAGGCATTACCTTATGACCCACTGCTAGGACTCTTACACCAAACGGTCTGAGGTCTAATTGGGACTTCTTACCGAGGAGATCCCCTTGACATGTTGGTAGGTCTAGCACCATCAAAATTTATGGCGCTAGAAGGAAGGCTAGATGACAAGATGTGTCCTCTCATCTAGTTTTGAACCTTTGCATACCTCTCATGGATTGTTGCACTCTACTCCCTTCGCGATGTTTTCGAATCGTGAAGATGCCTCCATCAAGGGGGATTTTTTCGATCTCTTGTCCACTTTCACATATGATGGTGAAGGTGAAGCAGCCTGGCCTAAGTACTTACATGCCTTCCTTTTCATGCTCCACGAGGAAGATGGGCTTTCTGATGAACAAGCCAACTTATTGCTTGCACACACTCTTCACAAATCTCCACGTAGATGGTTGCTTAGCCTACCCGGTGACAACGTGCACTCACTTGAGCACCTCTCTGATCTTATTGAAGACACTTTCTATCATTTTGATCCAGATGACAAGCTATGTCCTCTCATTCGGTTATGAACCTCCACATACCTTTCATGGATTATTTCACTCTTCTCCCTCCGCGATGTTTTTCGAATCATGAAGATGTCTCCATCAAGGGGGGTTTTTTTTATCTCTTGTCCACTTTCACGTATGATGGTGAAGGTGAGGTGGCCAAGGCTGAGTGCTTACATGCCTTTCTTTCCGTGCTTCATGAGGAAGATGGGTGTTCTGACGAACAGGGCAGCTTGTTGCTTACACACACACTTTGTGAATCTCCATGTAGATGGCTGCTTAGCCTACCGCTAATAGTGTGCACTCACTTGAGCACTTCTATGATCTTATTGAAGACACTTTCTATCATTTTGATCTAGACCATCTTGACCAAAAACTGTTACAGCAATGGAAGGCTTCGCATGAATTAGTTATTGACTTTTGGTAGCACTTCCGTGACTTGCAGTTTCAAGCTCCGAGGAGCCAAATGAAATTTTCTTATCTTTGGGACCAATTCAAGTATTGCCTTAAGAAATGTACTCATCCCAAGAAGAATCTTGAGATCAAACCCCGCTCAACATTATTCATTGATGGAGCTATGCAATATCATGTGGATGCGGTCACTGTCTTGACTGAATGTCTACCTTCCTCTCATTCAACAGCTCCATCACTGCCAAGTGATGTTGAAGATCATGCTCACACACATGTTCATATTTCACATTCTCCCAACATCACTTTACTTAATTTTCACGCAAATTTGGTTGTCAGTCCTTCGAGTTCTCATATGCATTATGTTCTATGACCTCAATCTTCACACTCAGGTGTTCCTCTAGATCCATTCTGAACTCTTCATTGGTTGTGAACGAGGAACAAACCATTGATGCAATTGGTGTTGCACAACCAACATGCATTGTGATTCATGAAGAGTATGAGTGGGAGCTTGAGCATCAACACCCGGAAAAGGATGAATCCCTTCCATCTGAGTACCCTCCATTCGTTCCTAACATATTTGGTGAACCTGCCACCCATGATTTCGTATGTGTGTCTTCATCCACAGATGCACCCATTATTGATCACTCACATGGCTCACCAGATGTTTTCCCATCATTTCATAATGGAGAGGATAAGCTATTCATTGAAAATCCACTTGATATTTCATATGTGTTTTCTAGAAACATAGAGGATTAGTTTTTTCACTTTTCATCTACCCCTTTGTTTGATTCATTTTGACCATGAGGATGCCAATGAAATCATCGATTTTTCTGATCATGGCTGTCGTGATCCATTTGTTTCCATATTTGATCATGATTATGATTCTATCACAGTTGATCTTTCAAAGCCACCAGTTTATGATGATCTACCTGATGATGAAGTTGAAACACCCAAGACTATCAAGGTACTTTAGCCCAAGCTGATGGTTATGTCAGGCCCTCGCTCTCTTAGGGTTAGTCTCACATCCGATCAGGAAATTGTTCTATCACCCAAGGCTCCTCATCGCTCATCTGTATGCATTGAAGATCCATCTCACACACAGATCACACTTCCTTCACTCAAACTACATGATCCCATCGCTCATGCATTGGAGGAATCTTACATTGCAAGCACACGTGTACGATGAAAGTTATCTTTGTTTCTTTTGTTTTCTTGCATGTCTCAATCAAGAGTGTGCTTATGCTTCAAAGTTGCACGCACTGTCACACAACACCATGATAAGTCCACGAACTGCTCGTCATGCACTTGCATTCACTTATGTCCTGTGGGCACTATTAGACATGAAGTGTGGTCATCTTCATTGTCATATCTTTCTTGCTTGCTTGTTTGCACAACTGGGTTGCTCGCGGACCAAGCCTTTACCAACATGGGTCAACCAATGCACCGATGGATGCATTGGAAATATCACTTCATGTGATCAGGCCCATGCACCGTCAGTGTAGGAGTAGGAGTAGTGTTTTCTTTCATTCAATTTTCTTGCATGCTTGTTTTCTTATTTTCTTTGTTTGCTTGTTTGTTTTCTTGCTTGTTTGCTTACTCGCTTTGCTTTCACTTTTGATTTTACTCTTGCTTTGCTTTGTAATTTGTTAGTTCACTTTTTTGTTAGTTCGTTTGTTTTGTTCATAGGTTAGTTTTGCATGAAACCATGTATGACTCTTGAAATGAGTTGGGTGAAGTACAAGAGGGCTTGTATAGCTATCGCTCTTGGTTATCTATCATATTGCCTCTATATTAAGAACTTGTTGCTTTCAATCCATGATATGTCGAAGGAAAATATGTACTTTTCGAAGTGAACCTTGGTGAAAACACAACGCTTGCACACTAACTAGTGTCACCTTCTCTATTCAGTTGTTTTTGGGTTAACCCTTGTCAACTCAGTCAAGTAGAGTAAGGTGAGGGGGAAAACCTTAACAGGCACGTCAGAGATACATATAAACCACTTCTCTATTGGAACAACATCTTCTGTTCTCAATAAGTCAGGATCCCTCTTCGGCCTCTGAAATGAATAAGTGTTATGCACAGTTGAAAAAATGAAAATAAAAGCAAATGAAAAGTCAAAAAATTCAAAGTAAAAAATGAATAAGGCAAAAGAAGAGAAAGGATTCCTACACAGGGAGGTGATACAAGTAGCTCTGCCGGGGTATTAGCCAGGCTCGCTAGTGGCAGAGCCATGCTTTTGTTCCTATGTGACTCTACCGGGGTACTGTCCAAGCCTACTGGTAGTGGAGCAACACTAGAGATGAAACTAAGAATCTGACGACTATACTACTTGTGCACCAATATACCTCTCAACCCCAATTGAAACGACTGTGTTTCCTTGGCTTGGAATGTGTGTCAATCAACCAAGAGTTTAGCAGATGATGCATCTTACAATCAAGCTAGTGTGAAACCAGGATGAGCTGAGAAGTGAACAGTACTTCCAGACATGTTAGACTTGCTTTTTTCATGAAACAAGGTCCATTCAAAGAATTGGAGTTCTATCAGTGTGTTGCCAAGTGTTGTAGCAGCTACAACCACCCTCAAAATTTTTTCCTTAGCCCATTTTGGAGCCTTCCTACCAAGCTTTCACAGCACCTTGTCTTACTTCGTCAAGTACACAAGCTTGAGTGTTTTTCTTGCATAAAGGCAACCTGTCGAGCATAGCTTGATGCATTCCCCTCACAGATTGTTCACCTGGACTTGGTCCAGATGCAGGCTGAGTAGATTCACCAAGAAAATTACACATTTTTGGAGGGAAACCAACCTTCCCTCTAGAAATTGCATAATTCTGTCTGGGAGCCTACTGGGCTCCAGAATTATGCAATCTTGCTAGCCAATACTCCCAGCAGAAATTGTGCAAATTTCCCCAACAGGGTTGCTCAACCCAGAATTTTCACAAATCTAGGTAGCAATCAGCTACTCTGCCTAGAAATTGCACAAACCTCCTGGGCAGTTAGCCCATCTCCCAGCCAGGAATGGGCATTTTTCTCAAGCAGTTGAGTAGTTGCATGCATGAGCAGTCTGGTTAACCAGTTCCACCTAGGACCAGGGAAACTTGACTTGCATGCATGCATGACTTTTTCTTCCCAGAATAGAAAAACGAAACATGAAAAAGGCATCCCATGATTTAGGGAGCTATTTTTAGCAGTTGTGGGTTACATGCAAAGTTGTTTTAGAAGTTTCCCTCCAAGTGTCACTTTTCCCTAAATTTGTGGCATGTACATCATGAACCCAAACTTATTTATTTGACGCATCAGAGCTCATTCTTTCACATCGATATTGGTGCGCTGACATCCCACAACACATCCAAAACTCTTCGACACATCTGGCTCAGCTATTCATGGGTAGGTGGAGTCAACTTGTCTTTTTCAGCATTACTGTCACTTTTTTTGTATTCACTTGTGTGAGTGTTTTTTGCTTGATTTCTTTGAATACTGTTGTCATTTGCATGTAAACTAGCTTGTCCTAGCTCTATTTTAGTTTTCATTTCTATCTCACTGTTGTCGCATGCATGAAACTGTTTTGCACGAACTCTCGCCCTCCCAGAAGAACTTGCGCAATCTTTCCCATCAGTTTCCCAGGTATGTGTTATGTCATTTGCCACATTTTTCTTTATTTTCATTGACATATTTCTTGCCATGCATGATTTCTTGTCCCCAGATCTTTCGAGAGTTCATTTATCTCAATGGCTTCCAAGAGAACAAGATCTCAGGACACTGACAGAAATGTTGCTAGAGCAGCAACTGAGCAAGTGTCCTCTAGTATTCCAATCTATGAAAATACAAAGTTGTATCTAGACAAGGACATCAAATTGAAGTTGCATGAAGTAAATGAAACATTTGTAGGCACTTTTGGGGAACACCTCGAATACTGTTAGGTGTACGTGAACATTCACAAGTCTGGCTTGTACGCATTGCATGTAGATAACTTGTGTTCCCATGCACAGAAATGATACACTGGATCATCTCTCACACTGATCTCGAGACAATGAACTTGAGTAGTATAAGTGGGATGAATCTTGTGACCTTCTAGGAATAGGATTATGATGAGATGTATTAGATGTTAGAGCCCGTGAATTTTACAGAGACTCCATTTACCTTACCCAACAATAGTGATAACTCCAAAGACATTATGAAGGATTGGGTAAATGAGCCAACTCATTTAAGGATGACACCCAACCAGGTCTACGAGACAAATATACTGAGGAAGGCAGACCAATACTTGATCATATTTTCTTTTTGACTGTATGGACAAGAAAGCATGGAAACCTTCCCACAGAGTTGGGTAGTTGCACTGGACCAAGTGGCTAGAGAAGGAAAACCATGTAACTGGTCCAACATACTGGTTCATTAGATGAAGGAGCAAGTAACGAAGGCTCGACAGTCACCCAGAGGTATGCATGCTGAGATTTACATGTCTGCATATATCTTAGATGTTGTATCTGCCTGACATGAGTTTCTAGGCTTGGAGTGGGCATGGTCATCGACGGAGACTATTGTGAACATGTATTTCAAGTTTTTGTCCAAATGCAGCTTCAAAGGAGTAATAACACAACTGTTCGAACATTTTTTTGCCCCTATGTACAAGATGATATTCAAATAGGATCCATTGTGCATGTCAAAGGAAGCTATGGAAGCATTGATAGGTATTGCGGATTGGTATGCCTCACTGCCTGACACTTTTATCTGAATGTTCAGTGTGGAGAATCCTTCACATGTTCTACCAATGTTTTGCTTCGACATACTTGTCATGCAGGAAGTATCATGTCACATCTCGGCAAGATTGACAACTAGAGTGCGGTAGAAGAAGAAGGCACCTTGGCCCACCCTTTCATTATGGATTAGGTTATATGAGATCCAGAATATCAAGCAAGTGGATGTCTAATTAGAACTGATGAAGAAGTACCAATTCGACCCCTGAAGCTACAATCCATATGAACCACATTGCATTGTGAAGGATCGCTACATGAGAGTTCAGTTCAGTTGGATCTATGAGGCATTTCATTGGGCCGAGGAGGACCCATGGAGATATTGCTACAATTTCTCCAGACCCAATGAACTGGTCGGATTCATTGTGGAGTGGTTAGCGAAGCAACATGAAGCAACATCACGGAGAGAACCAACAGTAGAAGCATGGCCAAGCATACCAGTGCATGACAAAGGTAAGAGGAAGATTGTTGATCGCATGGAGGAGGAGTAAAGTTGCAAGTTTCGAGAAGATCCACTTGTATAAAAAGAAACTATGGATATAGAGGAAAAGAGACAAAAACATGACAAGTGAATCATGCGAAGGCAGAAGGATAAGAAGAGAATGGAAGAAGCAAGAAGTTGCATGAGCTGAGAGAGAAACTTAGAAAGGAACAAGAGCTGCGCAAACAGGAGAGGGAAGCACAACAACAATAGATACAACAGGGGGTGAAACATGTGCAAACAGAAGAAGCAGTGCCCATACAAGTAGTTTATTCATCTTAATAGCTGGCATCAGGTGAATAGGGTGAACCATCGCAAGGACAAGACTTTTCTCATGAGAAAGAACAGGCACTTCAATAGTTGGATGTAGACATGGAGCAGTAGGAGTTTGAACAGGATACTAACCTCGTGCCTCATGACAAAGAGGTCGACTCACCCATTTTAATGCATCCAAAAGAGGAGCAAGTCTTGGATGACCAAGGAGGGACTGAGATTCTTAGTGATCAGCTGAATAAGAGATGCACAACATCTCGTTTGATGAATCCCAACATAGATTTGTGCATTCTCACAGAGTGTCAACTCTGGAGGATCAAACATCTCATGTGCAAGTTGAAGAATGAGTGATTGTGACTGATGTGCGCAAACATCTAGTTGCCTTGGACAATGCAACTAGAGTGTATGCCAACGCCACTGGCTCAAGTGTTCACTTCCTAATAGCTGAGAATGAGTGAATGGAAAAGGAACTACAAACGACCAAGCAAGGAGGAGACTTGGTGAAAATGTTCACTCGAGCTAAACTAAAGAAGGCAATACTAGATGAAGTATTGTCTCTTGATATAGTTATGTGAGCATTGTACTCCAAGTTTGGTACCGTGCATAAGGTAGTCGTCCATCTCAACAAATGACAGCAACAATGTTCTAGAAGAGCATGCATCTTGAGGAACGTGCATGCTTCGGTTGATGACATGCAAACATGGATGATGAAGTACAAGGGAGCCCCACTTCACTTGCCTAAGATGCTGAGGGTTAACATAGTTGAGCTAAAGGCACATATCTGGAGTTAGATCCAGAATTATGAAGAGCTCTTATAGTTCATCTCTAGCATACATGCCTCCCATGCATGAGTATTCAAGAGTATGGATTTTGTGGTGCACATGCATGCGATCCCATCAATCAGTACCCTCACCTAGGCGAAGACAAAGGACTAGGTCTAACTAGAGCTTGACTTGTACTTCGATAAGTTGATGTGCATCACCACCAGCCCAAACTTGCCTATTATTGTAGACATCACGCACAAGTAGTTTCTGGTTCAGCCACATTGAAGATAATGATGCACATGCTTTCATACAAGTTAGACAGAGGAGCCAGAGCAGTGTACCTAGATGTTATGGAGGCGAAGGTCAAGTTTCAGACGGATGTCACCGTTGAACACACAAACACTATCAGAGACTACGGGGCTTGGCATCTCCACTGTACAAGGCTAGTTCATCTCTTTGGAGGAGCAAGTATATGTGGTTGTAACATTCCACTGTTAGGGCTAGCAGGTTAACTATTGTATGATTGGGGCTTACATTTGTTTATATAATAAGAGACAACACATTTTCATGCATATGTTGTTATCGTAGTTGGATTGTTCTGGTTGCTTAGCAATGTATGTTGTTTAACTTACATAGTTGTGTATAAGCTACTTTGTATGCAATTATATGAATCTGTTTGTAGATGTGTTTTTTGTTTAACCATCATTTTGGATTACCAACTGATCTGCTTTCTAGCTTGTGATGTATCTTCACTCATGTGTTCCCTTCTCAGCTGAGTACTGCTACAGGTTGCCAAGGGGAGCACTCATCTCACCCCCCATGTGTTAGAACCTCTCATTCGCCTTCCTTGACTCACTACAGTGGTCACACCCTTGCTACTGGTAGAGTTATCTTACTTGCCTCTGTGCGACATTGGGGTCAAGGCATTACCTTACGACGCATTGCTGGGAATCCTACACCAAACAGTCTAAGGTCTAATTGGGACTTCTTACTAGGGAGATCCCCTTGACATGTTGGTGGGTCTAGCACCATCAACACCTCTATATGATTCATGGGTATTGAATCTGTTGAAATTTGCATAAATCTTAAATCACTCCTGTGTGAGGCATGCCATCCCTGCAACATAGCTAATGCTTTGCAACGAAATAGTCTATGAATCCTTGGGATTATATGCATTTGATTCAATATCTTGTGAGGAGGACCATGTGATTTACCCATTTGTTTTAATTACGGTACCTATCATGGCCACATTTTAGACATATCTCCTTGTCTCCATATTCTCCTCTATATATAATACAATCATTCATACATGTATGATATGATATGTACTCAACACCCAATATTTTCAACAATCGCTTTTTCTCTTCACAGCTACCCAACAAGACATCATCACTCAGAAAAACTTTATCTTTAAATATCCTGCAGTTGGTGGGGAATATAATTTTACAATGTCAATATTTAACATTCATAAGATCAAGCATTTTTAAATTTGATTGTGTGAAAAAATATTAGGATTGATTGATCATGCAAGTCAATTACCTCAATATTACCAAGAAGCATGCATCCGACATGCCAAACTTTACTTTCATGTTGAACATAACATTGTTGTCCCCAACTGAGTAGACTTTGACTTGCTACTAGGTCCAAAGAGCACGGTGGTGGATGCATATTTTAGGATTTTGAATAAGGTATCAGTGATACGAGCATCATTCCCTAGCTCATCATTCTAGAATGCATCTAACAACCTTTCCTCCATGGTAATCGTATCCCGTATGTAATTTGTTAAAATATGAAACTACGGTAAAATTCCACTTTGGTTAGCTCACTTGGTAGAGATAATGATGGCATTTAATTCCTATTTTCAAGAGGACCAAAATCAACCTAAATATCACTCAAATAAGATAAGGGAAAGTGTACTTATGAAGAAAAGACAACATATGCATATTTGACAAGGTCTGCCCTAAAGCAAAGTGGACACCCTTGGAAGGCTATAAATACAAGTGACCTCTACCTAATTTGAACACCATGATGAGACATTATTCTATTCTCTTTCTTGGTTTTTTTCTCGCATATGTCTGAGGCTCGTCCAAAAAGGAACAAGTTCACTCTGAGGTGAAATTGCAGGATCCGAAGTTTGTATATCAAATTTAGGGTTTTGGGGCACAGTTGCAAGCATAAAAAAAAGAAGAAATTGACCACATTCGTTTGAAAAAAATCTCATCTGTGGGACTGGAGCCATCTAGTCTCACAAACAACTCTCCATCCATGTGAATGGGATTTAGGGTTTCAAAATCGCAGTCACTCGCTTCTCTCAGACCATATCTGACCCCATTCACTCGCATGCGAGGCTTAAGGGTGTGGCTAGGCTACTATAGTGGCTCGCATAACTCCTCCTCCATGCGACCAGGACCTAAATGAAGGCATCTCAACTATCCAAATATTTCACTCAATGACCGTAGGATTTGAAATTTGATTGTAGATAGTGACAGTTGATTACATACTTAGAATTATATTTTTTAGTATAAGTTTTGTTGGGTTCATTTATGGATGTTGTAGTTGTTTTTGTTGGTTAGTTACATAGATGAAGATATGGATCATTGTAATCTCTTTTGCTTAATTAGTTGATGACAATCTAATAAGAAGAAGAATTTGAAATGGTTTTCCCCATAGTGGGTGTTTCCCTAGACTCTGACTAATCCTGGTGTCTCTATGTGTGAATGTTTTTCTTCTATTGTTCCTTTATGTTTCACTGCATTGATGGTGATTATATTATTATTTATATATAGTTGCATATGATCTTGAATAATGATGTAAATCTGTGTTGGGGTAGGGTCCCTAGAGTTAGTTTTGGGGTTAATTTAACCCAATTTTGTAAAAGTTATTGTAAAACGAATGTAAAGTCTTTGCAATATGTGGATGTGGTGCGCGTAGATAGATAGGAATCAAAAGGGTCTTAGCCCTTGTTTTTGGTCAGTTTTAAGATTCTCCCATGGTCCGCGGCCCATGGTATTGTATGAAGGAAAGCTATATATAGTTGAGTCATAGTGAGTCTTAGAGATAACTTTGATAGAGAATTGCGTACGTTGAAAGGTTTTTGTTGTCTTGGGCAAGTACTAAGGCAAGAAGGCTCTGCTTCTTGTACTTAGGTGAAGAAGGGAAGGCTCTTGCAGCTGAGTGCGCAAGAGGTGTGGATAGAGTGCACAGCTGAGTGCGCAGACCCCTCTAGCTGAGTGCGCAGGGTAGAAGTCTCTGTAATCTGAATATTGAAGATCAATAAAGGCTGGTTTTGAAGAATTACTGGGTATTTCTATTGAATTTTTTTCTGTTATATTATGTTGATTAATAATATGTTTTTATGAAATAATGAATGAATGTTGTGCGAATTCACTGAATCTATATTAATGATGCATGATATGAATGGTTATCTACTTTCGTGAAGTTAAAAGCTATTTATATTATGTTTTCTGATGAATTATGTAGATCTACGCGAACTCAGATCTAGGGTGGTTTATTGGTGTGCAAACGTAGGTAGATTGTCTATTTAAGGTCTAGAAGGACGGATCACGGACCTTCGTGAAGGCCTAGAATCTGTTTTAACTTAGTTATAGTAAAGAGCCCTAGAAGACTACTAATCTGCGTGAAGGTGAATCTGAGTTGTCAGATCCTAAGAATTGTTTATCACATGTCCCTCGATGCAAAAACCCCGTCCTAACATTCCCCAATATTGCTTCGGGTGAGACTATAGCCTATGTTATGAAGGTTGTTGCCAAAAGGGTCAGCAGTTAGGGTTTTATTGGTTGGCACGAACAAATCTGAACCTGGGTCTAGCCTCCTTAAGCCAACAAATGGTTTCGTTGTCGGGACTAGGATATGTCTAAGAGGTGTAGTAAATGGTTTATGACGAAGAAAGAGCTTGATAAGTGGATTGATAAAAAATCACATGTGTTCATGGCTCAAGAGAACAGGAGCCCTAAATTATCCAAGGAGTAGTTGTGGCTTTTGTACATGGACGAGATTGACGAGTTCTTATGTTTCTTCCCTGAAGAACTATATGAGTGGTTGTCCAAGTTAGCTAATAGTGAAGGGACGTGGAGGCTTGACAGTCCTATGGTGTGGACCCCTGAACTCATGCAGCGTCTAGAAGTATCAGAAAGAAATGTCACGTGTCAATGGGTTGACTACATCTTGGGAACCTTTGTGACTTATTTCACGATTGATAGGAATGTCAACTATAGCGAAGCGGAGTGAAGGATCTTTAAAGGACCGCGAGGTAAGTATTTGAACTCACTAAATACTTGGATTAAAATGTTGTTATGTGAAAAGAGGGTTATGCAGTTACCTTGATGTTTGGGTCTATGCAATGTAGGAGACTCTTTAGAAGAAACAGAGGATCTAGCCCAGAATACAATCCACTCATTGAACCCCCTTCAAGTGATGATGAAGGGGTGGTGCTGACTATACCGCGAAGCACTGTTAAGTTAATAACTTAGGGTATTCCAAGGATATCATGTCCATCCACTCCACCTCCACATCCACCTCCACCTCCACCTCATATACCTACACTTTCACCTCCTCCACCTCATACACCTACACTTTCACCTTCTCCACCTCCACTTCCACCATTCAACATAAAAAATGCGATGAAGATGTTGATTTTTAAAGGAAGGGGCAATGAAGATCCAAAACAATTTTGGTTTTTTGTAGGAGTTGTGTGGACAGGGCAACAGGTTACTGATGAAAATATTAAGAAAGCACAGTTAGTTACAGCCTTACAAGACTACACCTTAACATAGTACATAAAGTATTACACTGATAACCCCAATGCGCTGTTGGCAGATACCCAACTAGATTTGAATAAGGATTTCACTAGGCATAAGTCAGAGACACAATCAATAATTGAATTTAAGGAGATCCAAATGAGATTCGATGAGATGCCTTGGTACTTTGATCAGAGGTTGAAATTCCAGATCAGGCAGGCTAATATGCAAATCTCAGATACCCAACATCGTGACTGCTTTATAGCATCGCTTTTGTCGCATTTAAGAATACCTCTGTCATAGCAAAAGATAGCAATGCAAGGAGAATCCTTGGAGATTGCAATGAGGCTGCACGCATCACCTATTCCAGATACGAACATTGGGGTGTAATAGATTCATTTGCAGCTGGAGAGCTTGCACTTGGAGATGCAAATCCTGGTCTTTAAGAATTATATTATTGGGGGATGGAATGTACCCCTAAAACTAGAGATTAATATTGGGACGAGCATGGGAGTTGCCTTGTGGTGCACTATTTGTCAAGTCACAGGACATCATGCTATAGATAACTACCACCTGCTGCAAAATTTTGTACAGACCCCTCAACAACTATTTTTCAATTTCTGTAAGTCTATAGGGCATGATGAGTGCCATTGTAGAAGTTATGAGTTGATGATGGATAAAACCCCTACCTACAAAATGCAGGCAGAAACTCGGCCTCAAGATCAAGGCACAAGAGCAGTGCATGGATGATTCCAAGGCCAAGGATGAGGAAGAGACATTGGACCAGGGTGAGGGTGTAGGCAGGTAATTTGCTATAACTGTGGCAAAGCAGGGCACTTCATGCATGATTGTCCAAATCCCATGCATCCCTCATGTCAGTATTGTTGATAGTTTGATCATGTCATAGAGGAATGTCTAGTCCTTATGGAAAATATGTAAGAAAAGAAGGCACAGCCCCAACAGCCTATGCATAACATTCAAATGATGAGAATTAAGCCCTACAAGGAGGATCTGAACATAAACATTGTGTTAAGAAGTGGTATAAAAACTGGCAAAGATAAAGGTAAGAAACCTGAGGAAGATGGATTGGTATGCAAGGCTACCAAGAAGGAAGTCAATTTTGATCTGAATCGTGCTAAAAAAATGTTATTGGAAGCAAATAAGAACTTCGCTGAGGCCTCCACCTCAGGAAGTTAGGAGAAAATGCTTGAGACTAATGTGACTCAAGAAGTAGACCCTTCAATACTAGCTACCTTTTTGAAGACTTGTATGAATCTTCTGCGCAATCAGAAAGTAGTTGAAAGACTACAAGACTTAATAGACAAGTGTGCCAATAAGGAAAAGACTCCTATGGAGCAATGCACAATAAGGAAGATTGGAAAAGATAAGGCATGAACAAGGCGTGAGATGAAGCTAACTGCATAGATAGATGAATATGAAATGGATCAGGTCATCTTGGATTTGGGGTCTGATGTGAATGTATGGCCTAAGAAAGCATGGGAGAGGATGGGGAGACATGTGATGCAGTGGTTCCTATTCAGTTGCGCATGGAAAATTAGCAGAAGATTATTCCAATGGGGTGCTTATACGGTGTCACAGTGGACATAGAGGGTGTAAGTGTGTTAGTTGACTTCAAGGTCATTGAGATAGTGGATGACAATAACCCATACCCGACGCTGCTAAGAATTGACTAGACTATTGATATGAATGAAGTAATTAATTTGAAGAAGCAAAAGATATCATTTGAGAAGATATCGCTCATGGTCATAGTGCCATTAGACCCTGCAAAAGGAATGTGTTATACTAAACCTGTGAGCGACTATGTAGAAAGTGATGATGATCTCAATTAGATATGCAAGATAACATCACGAGATGAGGATTGGATCAATCCTATAGCATATGGATGAATCACGTGGGATAGGGATAACTCCTATGCCTAAGATTCAAATGAAGAGCTTAAGAATTGGCAGAACAGGTTGCACAGAGTATCTACGCTCCACTGCAATATGATGACCAAGTCGCTAAGGTGTGTTTCAACTGAGGTAAGAAATATTCTGCATTATGATGGATTAACT
Organism: Pinus taeda; assembly: GCA_000404065.3. Classification (NCBI taxonomy): domain Eukaryota; kingdom Viridiplantae; phylum Streptophyta; class Pinopsida; order Pinales; family Pinaceae; genus Pinus; species Pinus taeda. Next base: position 24,362 of record APFE030704666.1, on the reverse strand, counting down.
AATGTGGAATTTTTCTTAGATGAATTTGAAAAGGAAGTACCATAAGAGCATTGATTCCAGGCACTAGAATTGGTGTTGTGTGCTATGCTTACCCATTGGTGGGGTACGCACAAGGAGAGCTTTGATGGACGGAGAGAATACCCCAGAATGATGAAGTTAAGGTTTGGTTACACTAACACCATGATGAAAAAAAAATACAGCAGGAAGGATGATCCATGCAATCATTTAGCATGATGAACTAAAGCTTGGGGAATAGAACCACAACCAAAATGGGTGCATATATTCTGTCATACACTAGATACAATCCCAATGAACTGGTATTTGGAGAGAGAGCTTTGACATGGGACTAGAGAATGGGATGTTCTAAGAGAAAGTTTTCTATTAACTTTCAGCTTTGAGGATGGCTTTGAGAGTATTGATGAAGTGTTGCAAGAAATAAAAGCAACTATATTTAGAACGTCGAAGGAACCTGTAAAATGGACTCAGCTAGAATAGAGTACACAGCTATGCCATGTGTTGGAATGCTATAATGTGACTACTGAAGAAGAAGATGACTCATGGTATTACCATCACTGAGACTGAAGGATAATGCAAAGTTGAGGGACTGAAGGTAACAAACCCAGATATATTAGAGCCTTTGAAAACTTGACAGGTAAACATTGGGTCTGAAGAAGAACCCAAGTTCGTGAAGATAGGAGATTATTGGGATGAAGATATGGTTGATAAGGTATCTGAGCTTCTATGCGAGTACCAGGACTTATTTCCAACAAAACTTTCAGATTTAAAAGGGATTGTTGGAGATTTAGGTGTTATGAAGATTACATTGAAACCAAATGTGAAGCCTATTAAAGAACGACCTTATCGATTGAACCCAAATTATAAGGAAAAGGTGCGCCTAGAACTGGATAAGGTGTTAGAAGCTAGAATTATTGATCCTGTAGAAGAATCTGATTGGGTAAGCCCGATGGTGGTCCAAGAAAAGAAACAGAAGGGCGAAATCCACATATGCGTAGATTTGTGGAAGTTGAATGATGCCCATTTGCATGCCCCATTTCTGACACTGTTTATTGACAAAGTATTATATAATGTTGGGGGACAAGAAGCATATTCATTTACTAATGGATTTTCAAGTTATCCTTAAATAAATATCATGCTGGAGGATCAAAGGAAAACAACCTTCACGACGGAGTGCGGTTGCTTCCAATATATCGTTATGCCATTTAGATTGAAGAATGTGCCTACAATATTTTCATAAGTTCCTGGAAGCATATTTCGATGACTGGACCGTGTTTGAATTGGTGAAGCACCATGTTGCGAGTCTACACCTCATGTTGGATACATGTCGAAGATTTCAGATCATGCTGAACTTGAAGAAGTGTATATTTTGTGTGCCTTTTGGGAGTTTGCTCGACCACGTTGTCTGTAAGTAGGGATTAATGGTGGACCATGCGAAGATTGTTGTTATTGTAAATTTGGAACATCCTAGGAATTTGAAACAACTCCGTGCAATGTTGGGATACACTAGGTACTACAGAAATTTCATTGAGGCATATGTCCAAATAATCATGCTAATGGAAAAGTTGCTAAAAAAGGATACGATGTTCTGTTAGGATGAACACTGTCACTGAAGTTTGGATGTATTGAAGGAGAATATGGTAAAAATTCCTATTTTGGTGTTTGCTGAGTAGGAAAAGGAGTTTCATGTGCATTTTAATGCCTCCTGTATTGCGCTAGGAGCAGTATTAACCCAGGCAGGAGAGGGAAAGATTGATCATCCAATAGCTTTTGCGAGAAGAAAGCTATCCAAAGCTGAGAAGGATTACTCCACTATAGAGTGTGAAGGATTGGCAATGGTCTACGCGCTGCAAAAATTCATACATTATTTGCTGGGTAGACACTTCAAGATGTATACAGATCACTCTGTGCTGAAGTACCTGGTCAATAAGCCTGTGTTGGGGGTGAAGATCTGTCGATGGTTTATATTGTTCCAGGAGTATAAATTTGAAGTGATTATGAATCCTAGAAGGATGAATGTAAGCTTGAACCATCTCTCAAGGATTGAAATAGGTGAAGAACCTAGTAGTTTGGAGGAAGGACTACCAGACATGCAACTCTTTGTAGTACGCGTCGTTGATGATCACTTTATCGATATTATTCAATTTTTAACAATGAGAATAGCTCCGGAAGGATATTCCACTCAACAAAAGGAGTTAGTAGTTCGCATTGCAGACATTTTAGTAATTGCGGGTCATTTATATAAAATGGGAATGGATGAGATATTGCATAGATATGTTCTAGAGTTTGAACCCGCTAGTATCTTAGTTGAATCTCATTGAGGAGTGGCAGGAGGCCACTATGCAGGGAAAGCGACCGCGTAGAATATTTGACGCGTTGGGTTATGGTGGCCAACATTGCACAAGGATTCTATGGCATACTGTAAGGCATGCGATGCTTGCCAAAGGATGGGGAAACCTTCACGAAGGGATGAATTGCCTTTAAATCCTCAAGTTTTGTTGTAGGTATTTGAGAAATGGGCCATTGGTTTTATAGGTCCCATACAACCACCAAGAAAGAATATGGGTGCGTGTTATATTATTACTACGACATAGTATTTAACTAGACGGGTAGAAGCATGGTCAGTGAGGTATTGGGCAGCTGCCACTACTACAAAGTTTCTCTTTAAGTATGTCTTAACAAGGTTTGGATGACCGAAGATTTTGATGAGTGATAGAGGTATGAATTTTTTCAATGAAACAATCAGCATGATGTTGGAAGAATTTTAGGTATATCATCAGAAGAGCACACCCTATCACCCACAAGTGAATGGAACGATAGAATATTTTAATAAGATCTTGGGACATGCATTGAAAAATGTATGCAACACATAGAGGAATGACTGGGACATGGACATACCTATTGTATGATGGGCTTATAGGACTATCTGCAAGAAATTGACAAGACAAATGGCATTCAAGTTGGTCTATGGAATTGAAGCCATCATGCAAATGGAGTATATTATACCCATCTTAAGGATAGTAGCCTTGACTAAGATGGTGGACCGCGAGACCTTGGAGGAATAGCTCTCGCAGCTCATGGAGTTGGAAAAAGATCACTTCCTTGCAGGATTTCATTAGCAAGTGAAAAAGTAAAACAAGAAAGCATGGCACAATCGGCATATTAAGTTGTGCACATTCAAGGTAGATGATCTGGTGATGTTATATGATAGCAAGTTTACGAATTTTCTAGGAAAATTTCAAATGCACTAGTTGGGGTTGTATGTCATTAAGGAGATCGCGGATGGTGAAGCAGTTAAGCTCGTGAAGCTGAATGGGGAACCATTCCCTCAAAAGGTGAATGACAGTAGATTGAAGTTGTATACAAGGGACCATGGCCTTGTGTGATGACTATATGGTAGCAAGATAGTCTTAGTAATCCAGGCAGTTGCAAGGGATTGTGGGACTATAAACTACGCTGCCCAACTCAGGGAAAAACTTGGTAGGGAGGATGCGTGATGGATGGATGGCTAAAAACAGTTAAGGGGAGTAGGTAGGTGCTATTTATTACAAAAATATTTGGACGTATGCTGCCAAAGGGGCATTTATTATCATAATTTGGGTGGAACAGTTGGATTTGAATTCAAAACCCCCTATAAATTACGTGTGTTGATCCAATGAAGAACACTTTTCATTTGTATGAAGCATATGAATCGTGAATTCTGGGAAGAGTTCGTGATGCACCCCTCATTTGCAAACTACACTGCAATATCCCAAGAACGATTCATTGAGAAAATGACCTTTACAAACCCCATCTAAGCCATAAGTTTAAAAGTTGTTGTTCCTGATGTGCCAGGCCCTGACATAACCAATATGGAAGCTACGCCTGTTGTGCCTATGTCACCGAGGTCTCCTAGGATGCAGCAAACTTCCACAAAAGAGAAACAACCAATCGTAAGGGAGAAGCACTCCACCACAAAGGAAAAGTAGAAGAAGTTGGTTCCTATGAGAATGTCACCAAGGAAAAATCCAGAGGTGCAGTAGAAAGAGAGAAAACACAAACAATCGAAAAAGTGGTGGATTTATAAGAGGAGTACCAAGGTGTCAAGGAAGTTGATGCTAAAGAGATTGATCCTATCTCAAGGCTTCTTGAGTATGTCCCTCCGTGAAAGGAAAGAACCAAAGTACCCAATGATCCTGATTTCGAGAAATTCTCAATATCGACATCCCTACTGCCTGAGCAGGTCGAATTTGAAGGTCCTAGGCTAGCGCACATTTCAGTATTAAAAATGGAGGACTGGGACCTCGCGGACCATGAGAAGTTTGCGCATTTAGAAACCCACAAATATATGACAAAGATATATTATGAAGAAACAGGGGTTACGATGTTGGAGCCCATGAAGTGGGTCCATGGTGTTGAGCAGGTGGGGCTGTTGAACATGCTCTTAGTGCCACACTATCACTGCTCAATTATCAACAGCATTTGTGTGTGCCAGCTCCCTGTGCTGGTGCACGATGGGTGTTTATAGCTTGGGTAGCCCATTCGAATAACAAACATGTTGATCCACAGGATAACGAAGTTGCCTCACAAAGGAGCGGACCCTACAAAGAAGTTTGGGGGGAAAACCGGGGAGAAAGAATTAGCTAATAAAATGAAGGAGTATGGTCTTGTTAAAAACTCAACATATACTCTATCCTTTCTATCCAAGACTAGGTCATACAGTTTTTTTCATATATTCTCTCAAGAAAGATCATGAGGAAGCGTTGCACAAATGAAGTTCTGGTGCCGGTAGTGTTTCTTGTAGCACAGTGCATGAAGGGCATTCAATATAATTGGGCCAAGTATCTATGCCAGGAGTTCCTTGTGAAATTTCGAGAAGCCTAGGAAGAAAGCAAGCCATTTCATTATGCTTGGCTTTTATTATCCATTGTGTTAGTTGCTTGGAGGTTGCCAGAGAACAGCCCGTTTCCTCCGCACAAGGAAGATTACCTGAGGCAGCGCAGTTTGCCTCATTGTGGTCTATAAAGGATCAGGCACAAGTCAAGGAGACGAATATTTTCTTGATCCTAATGGAAATGAACCTTCATATGGTGGTTAATCAGAGGCCAAGGTTTTCCTCAAACTTGTTCGTATAATCGACAACCTACACGGAGTTTAAGGCCGATTTCCACAATGTGTTTATTAGCGCACGGAAGGAGCTAGAGCTCACATGGCATCTGTTGCCTTATGTGGTATCAGAGACGGATGTGCAAGAATTTGTAGGGTATTTTCCAGTAGAATGGCGCGAACCTACAACACTAGATGTGGGAACAAGAAAGGCACAAAGAGCTATATTGTGCAAAAGTGGAAGGATGTTGCTCAGAAGGCCACGTGTGCCTTTGTCGAACAAAAGAAGAAGGAAGCTACTAAGGTAGCTACAAAGAAGTAACAGATGGAGAAAGAGTGTGCTACTAAAGAGGATGTAGAGAAGGAATGAAAAGATATAAAGCAAGGTGGAAATTCTTCTTTGCCTCATACTGACGAGCAAGAGATGTCAGAGTAAGGAGGAGGCGACGATGAGGAGCAGAGCACTCCTTTCATCCTGAAGAGATGTGGGCAGGAGTATACGGGTGGACAATGGAAATATAATAAGTCTGATAAGTAGACACATATTAATCCCATGGTGCTAAGAAAAGGCGATCTCGATGAGATCGGAGACAAAGTGCAAGACATGACAACGAAGGTGCTACAACAATTTGAGCAACAATATATCCAGATGCTAGGCAAGGTCCAAAATGATTTGCATGAGCTGTAGATCCAAGAGAATAGGATCTAGGCAAGCATTGAGCAAGCGAGCAGAGCACAAGCGAGCCTAACATAGGGAAGTGGCACGGTGGCGGAGCTAGAATAGACTCTAGACCTCAGAGTCATTCCATTGGCAGAGGGGTTCGTTCGCACAAAATCAAAAGTGGATCACATTGTGATTAATACACTAAAGGACATGGGACTTAATTTGGTTGTGTTGTCACTACAGACCCTCCATGCGCTACATCAGGGGTTGTTAGAAGAATTGAGGATCATGGAACAACGTGCCCTCACCATCGTCAGTGAGTTTAAGGTCAACAACGAACAATTGTTGGTAGAGAAAATGCAGGCGCTAAAGGAAAAGGAGGAGCTACAGACATGACATTAGATCTTGGAAACAACGATCGAGCAGGTTTGTAATTCAATGCCTAAATTAAACATACCAGAGGATGCAGAAGTCTTAGCCAAAGTAAGGAAATTAACTGCTGCAGTAGGTGCAACAAAGGAGGAAGTTGACAGGGTTACATTTGATTTCAAGATGACGATAGCAGAGCTGCAGTTGAATTTGCAGTCTACGAATCCACTAGAGATTCAGGAGTAGTGCAGAGAAGCAATCAAGGATGGAATGAATACATTGGATACCGTAATCAATGACTTCTTGTTGGGTCCCCATAATACTAGTGATTACCCCATTACTATTGTAGTTGTACCCCTTATTAATATTGTTGTGCCCATATTGTTACTATTGTTTCTATTGTGCCCCATAGAAGCCCACTATTGTTATTATTGTGCCCTTACATTATTATTATTATGTAGGCTCTGATTATGTTATGACCCCTCAAACTCCTATATATAGAAAGGAGGTCTTTTCATTTGTATCATCCAAGAATTGTTCATTTATGTAATGTAAAGGAGGTTGCCCCCTCGAAGAGGCTGAATTTTAAGGTGTTGATCTATCTTTTCTATCTTTTTCTTGATCTGGTTTCATAACAGTGTCCATGTGCTCAATGGTGACATCCTGCCGAAGAGAACACTCACCTCCATTGCATCCGGGTACACTGATATGGCTTCTCCATCCAACTCATCTGATAACATGCACATGGTTTTCTTGGGTGTGACTAGACCAATAACATGTTTATGCATAGTGTCTGTTCTGATCTCCAAGCATGTGTTGGTGGTTGTGCACATCAACTTGTCAAAATACATGTTTAGCTCCAGTTGAACTTGCTTCTTGTCTTTACCTTGGTGAGTGTGTGAAATGGGTAGGATCGTATGCATGCGTACAATGACATGAATTCTGCTGAATTCCCTTGCATGCAATGAAGAACATTGCTCACCTTTTCTGCTCCATGCTAGCTGCTGGGATGGATCTATAACTTGTACCGGCACAGTTTCATCCGTCTGTGCATGTTGCACCCCCTGTTGTACCTGTTCCTGCTACAACTCATTCTCTCTTCTACGTATCTCCTATTCTTCCTTGAGTTGCTACTTCAGCATATTCAACTCCTTCTATGTTCCATGCTCTGCCTTCACACGATCTTCATGTGACACCGTCACCTCATAGCCTCAATCTCCAAAACTTCTTTTGTCATGAGTGGATATACTTTGAACTTGTAGGTTTGCTCTGCCTCTATGTTGTCAACAACCTTCCTCTTGCATTCGTCACATGGATGTGCGCTTCCTTCCATTGTTGTTGATGGTGCTGATCATTGTGATGTTGTTTCCATTGATATTGATATCCTTGTCCATGAACAACTTGATGTCTTCATGGATAGGTAAGTTCATAGACACTTGATTGACTGCATCCTGAGTTGCGCTCTTAACAATGTCTTTGACTCTGCTCTCCTGGCAGCCATTGCTTGTGCTGTTGAGAGATAGATGAACACCTGTGATGCCTCAAGGCATAGAAACACTCATGGAAAGAAATATTTCATTCAAAAACCAAAAAAAAATTGAGGACTAACTTGCAACATTCCTATGTGACTGATCATGAAGGTTGCACAATTTCCATCGAGAGGTCAGGAGAGTGCCTGCCAAAACCATGTAAAGCATAGTTCGGGCTATCAGGGGGTTGACTGACCACTAGAACTACGTAATGCATAGTCCAGCCTAGCCTGCTGAGGACTGAAACTGTGCAATGCGCTATTTTAGCCAGCAGTGACATGCAACCAGCAAACTACATTGCAGAACTTTTGCAGCTAGCAGGACATTGCCCCCAAGAATTGCGCAATGCATCCTAGAAGTCAGTGTTGGGCCATATTTGTGAAATTTATGGAGGGAAGGAAAAGCCTTCGCTTCTGGAAATGCACAGTGCTAGTTGGGCAAGGCACGGTCTAGGCCAAGGCAACCCAGTCCACCCGATGGGCGACTGAAAACATGAGAATTCTGAATGCATGGTGAGACGAGTGCAAACAAGAGCAAATGATCATACATGCAAACAAAAAGTGTAGGATTTAGAAGATGGGAAAGCATGCATGTGTGTGAAGCAAGTTGCCACAACAACGATTTTCCATCAAAAAATAGTGTCATGCATGCGACAATAGTGAGATACGAATGAAAAATGAAACAATGCTCCCACAAGCTAACATACATCAAAATGATAGCAAGTGCTCACTGAAATTAAGAAGACAACACTCACACAAAGAAAAACACAAAAAGCGACAGAAATGAAATACAAAACATGAAAGGTGGGCTTACCCCAAAAAAGATGAGCTGAATGTGCTGATGACTCCTAGATGTAATGTGGGATGTCAAAGTTGTAAGGTAGATGTGACGAATCTGCTCTACAATGTCCAATTGATGAGTTTTGATAAAATCAAGGTTGTGACGTGCATTCCACAAATCTAGTAAAAGTAACACTTGGTGAGAGATTTCTGAAATGATCCTTGCATGTAACATCTAGCTGCTAAAAATAGATCCTTAAATCAAGGGATGCATTTGCATCTTGCCTTGGGAAAAGTCCATGCACGAAAATTAGTTTTACTCGATCCTGGGTGGCACTGGTCAACCCAATCGCACATGAAACAACCTGCTCAACTGAGGGGAAAATTTTCACATTTCTAGGAGGGAGCTGGGCTGGCTGCCCAAAAGGACTGCACAATTTATGGACTGAGCAGCTGACTACTACCCAAAATTGTGCAATTTCTAGGCTGAGCAGTCTTGAAAGGATAGATTGCGTAGTTTTTCCAGTGTAGGTTGATAAACAAAATTGTGCAATTATAGAGCCCTATAGGCTACGAGTCAGGATTGCATAATTTATGGAGGGAAGGCTAGTTCCCCTCCAGAATTACACAATTTCTTGAGGAAGCTGCTAAACCTGTAGCTGGACCAACTCCAGAGAAACATCCTATGAGGGTAATTCACCAAGCTATCATGCACAGGCTAGAAATATACTTGAAAACCACTGAAGCTTGTGTACTTGATGATGAGCCTCATAAATGGGTAATTATATGGGCTCATTTTACCTCCTAACCTAGTCAAACAAACCATTTTCATAGCTTATTGTATGATTTTCTGATTATATTTATGCTTATAGAGTGAGTTGAGTTAGTTATGATGCCATGTGGTCTAACATGTATTTAATGCAAACTATTGATGGATTTCGAGGTCAAAGCCAAGGATCCAGTGGTCAAATGGTAGCAATAGCTTGAAGTAGACAAAGGAGAGGACTTATAGGAGGGAATCCCCCTCATTTATTACTCCTCACTTCAAATTCCCCTTCATTTAGCTCGAAGTACAAGTAGCAGAATCACACACTAGAACGCAACCGAGCAAGTGGATGGTGATTGAGAGTTATCTCGAGTTTTGGGAGCCAAGCCTCCCTCATTTTAAGGAAGCTATTGGTAGCTTCAGATGTATAAGTAGAGAGGCCTATGGACTCACTGGGGTGGGAATTTTTTTGCTTATGTAAACTCTGCTCAAATTTCGTGCTTATTATTTTGTGACAGTTTCATGTAATCTTGCTATTTTTTTATAATGAAGATGGCATCCTTTTTGAGCTAGCACTGAGTTACCTCAGAGGGCTGAAGCTCTTGGGCCCTCGAGCTTATTATTTTGCGACAGTTTCATGTAATATTGCTATTTTTTATGATGAAGATGGAATCCTTTTTGAGCTAGCACTGAGTTACCTCAGAGGGATGAAGCTCTTGGGTTAGGGCCCAAATCAAGTAGCCAAGCTTCTCTTTACTTGTATTTGTATGTTTTACTTCAATTTGTATATTAATTTGTTGTTAGATGTATTTATTTTATCATTAAGAATAGGTTTCTTTTGATGATTTAGTAGTTCGCTTCCATTTGTTCTTTTTGTAGGAGGCTAAGCAACAATAAGAAAATATTCAAAAGGATAGCAATAGTGCCTTGGCCTCTCTTCCTCCCTCTAGGACCATGATTTGAGGCAAAGACTCTCTTGCTGCCCCAAAAACACAGATTTTTCCTCATTCATAGGACTTCTAGTGTTCGCAGCTCCTTAGTAGGTTGATAGTCCAATTTTTCTTTTCTTTAGATCTCCTTTATCATATTCACTTCCTAATTTGTAATATTCCTCTTTCATGCTTTCCTTTCTTGCAACATTTCTCAGCATTTTCTTTCATAGATCATACTTTAGACCATTTTAATGCAAAACTCTGTTTTTCCTAGATGTACTCATTTCATTGGTTGCTTGATTTTCTTGGTTGACTACTAGTTTCTATGCAGTAGATCTCTTCCAGAAGTAGGCCAGTTTACCAGCAACCAGACCCTCCATCTAATCCATGCCCTACAGGTCTCCCAAGCCTCACCTCAATTCTACCCTAGTTTCCTGCATTTTTCATAGAACTTCTTCCTCTTTCCTTGAGCAACCCCAATCATCTTTCTCTCTCCTGGTGATTCATGGTAGACCTTAGGTGCCCTAACACCTCATTCCAACCTTCATCCACCTATTCCACCCACTCTCACACCCTCAAAATAGCGGAAATTTCTCTCGGCCTCCTCTTGTAGGCCTCATGTAGTTTCCCTATTTTTCTCCTATAGTTCCCCTGTGTCCTCCTGTAGTTTTTCCTGTAAGCTTTCCTTTGAAGGCCGAGTGTGGGAAAAGCCTCTAGAAGGCCACCTAAGACCTCATAGGACTCATCCTCACCATCCTACATCCTCCCAAGTTCCAAAACCACCCTCCAATGCCACCTGTTCGCTGCAACACTCACACATAATAAATTAGATGCATGTCAAATTCACATAAAAACACGTAAAAATCCAAAAATATGTTTTTTTCTTATTTACTTCTAGAAATAGCATGGTTAGATGTTGTTTAATTTCTTGAGTAGATAATGGCCTTTCTTTCATGGTTATCATAGTGTTTTTGGCAAAAGTAGAATTAGCTTGTTAATTAGGGTTTACTAGGTCTTGCTTTACATTCCAGTATTTTTCATTTCTACAATTAGAATAGCTTCTGTAGAGTAATATTTTTTTCTTTCATGACACATAGAGCTTCTTTTGAGATCTACAGAAGTTGGCTTGAGCTCCTAGTAATCTTGTGCCAGCTGACCAAGTGACAACTTGCAGTGAGAACTAGTACTTGTGCATATAACACCAACACTTCCAAGTTTGTTACAAACTACCAGGTTGATAAAAGTAAAGTTGGTAGCTGAGGAGTTGCAGCATTCTTGTTGCAATACTGGCACTCACCAATTTTTGGTACCATTGCCAGGGAGCGTCAAAATATTCTGTGATTACTGCTTTCTTCTATTTCCTATTGCAACATTCTGCTAATAGTTTATTTCAGCAAATGTAGACTAGTAATTTATTTTCTTAGAAGTTCTACATTTCTTTGCTTTCCTTTTCAATTCTACAAATTTCCATTCAGTAAGTTCATTTCAGCTAGTTGCAATTTGTTTTATCAATTTCAGTTTCTATAGGTACTATTAGTGTGGGGAAAAGAAACACAAAAACCAACCAAAAATATTTCCTTTCATGCCTCGTAGGAATAGAGATAACTCAAGAAATTTTTTGCCCAACACCCCCACTACTTCACACAACCAACCTTCTCTCTTCTTGAGTGGTTTCTATCAATAAGAACCCTTAGGTGAACAACCAAACATATTTGAAGAACCTATAGGGGCAGAAGAAGAAGAAAACATTCCACTGGAGCCAATGGCTGAAAACAAAAATGCTAGGGGCAATGGAGAGAGAATAGAGAGTACCGTTTGCCATTAGAGAGACAAATGGGGACACCAAAATGAAAAATATAAGTCTTTCAACCCTACCTCACTTACATGGCCTGACTACAGAATATCCTGACACCTTCTTGTTCGATTTTGCTGTCATCTGTCGAACTTATCACTATGCAAAAGATGAGCAAAAGTTGAAATTGTTCCCTTCTACTCTCAAGGATGCAGAATTACGCTAGTTCATGGGATTACCTGGCAACAACATCACAACTTGGGCTCAAATGTAGCAAGCCTTTAACAACAAGTATCGAGACTATTGTAGGTCAAAAGATACTAAAGAAGAAATCTTCTGAATGACCATGGGAAGTGATGAGTCCCTGGAAGACTACGAAGAGAGGTTCCAGCTCAATTACAAAAGGGTTGGGTGTACACTTGACCCTGAGTCTCTAAAGTGGGTCCTGCTCAAGGGAATTCAGGAAGACCTTTTAGACACCCTCCATCTACTGGCCAGGAGAGACATCTACCAACCATCCTATGAGGACATAAAGACTGTTTTTAGAAACCATTCGAGAGCAGCCAGGAAGAAAGGTAGGGGGAGTCAACCCATAGCTAGTGCCTCTTCTTCCAGTTCATCCATTAAAGGTGAAATTGGAAACATGCTGGAAGACTTCAAGAGTGAGATGTTGCAGAATCTTGCCATGCAAATGTATACCTTACATATGAAAAGAAAACAAGAGGAAGCAGAAAGGGCTTTGGCCATGTTTTGCCCTAGATGCACCAGGAGGCATCTTAGGAATGAATACCCATTGAACTCTATAAAGGTTTGTTCAGTCTATGAAGAAAATCATTCTAGAGATAAGTGCCCTTCCTTGCCCAAACTTAAAGTTGTATACCAAGGGGCCGAAGGAGTCACTGAATAGATCTATTACATAAACCAAAGGAGGCCGCGTGGGCCTAGACCATACCAGCAGGGGATGCAAGGGACATGTCAGGCATACTACAACCCCAACCAAGTCACATTGATACCTTCTTGGCCCCCATTTACTCATCCTTCCTGGTCCACACCTTCTTGGTTCTTCACATCTCAATATCAAGCCCAACCAGCCACCCATTCATTTCAACCCTATGCTCAGCCACAACCTCAGTGGAATGCACCTCATCAGGGGTAGAGGTCCCAATACAACTGTCTTCCCACTCTTCTCCCTCCACCACCTACCCAACCATAGTCGTTACCTTCTGCTCCACTGAGGCAACCCCAAATGCCTGCCCAACCAAATCTAAACCCGAACAACAAACAGGCTCCACAAGTGTATAGTGTGGAACCATCATGCCCAATTTATGATGTGGAGATTCAAGAAATCAACTTGCGATCTAGGAAAGTTCTCCCAGATAGCTAGCCTTCACCCAAGGAGGTTGAGGAAGATAAAGAGGAAAGCGAACCTAAAGCAAATCCACCCTTTCCTGAGGGACTATTCATGACAATCTAGCCTACCCCAGAAGAGACTGAACTCCTGGGAGAATTGAAACATTTTTATGTAAAGATACCACTTCTCCAAGCCATAAAAGATGTGCCTATCTACAATAGGTTGATCAAAGAGAAGTGCTTTAGGCATCCAGGAAGGTGCAAGAGAGATGCCCCAACCATCAATGTCATTGGAAAATTGTCTGACCTGATGCTGGGACAGATAATCTGTCCAAAATATCTAGATCTTGGAAGCCCAATAGTTGATGTCCACATCAATGGCACAATGGTCCCACATACCTTGATTGATCTAGGAGATACCATTAATGTGATGACAAAGGACATAATGCTCAAACTTAACCTCCAAGCCTCCTTGAGGAAGACCACGACAGTGCTGTAGCTAGTAGACTGCTCCACCGTGACCCCTAAGGGGATTGTGGAAGTTATGATGGTATCCTTTAACTCTTGGGAGTACCTTGCAGATTTATTAGTTCTTGAGCCAAAGGCAAAGCTCACTGGGTATCCTCTCATTCTGGGAAGACCCTGGTTGGCTACAGCTAATTCCTACATTAGTTGCCGAGCTAGGAACATGACCATAAAGAATGGGCACATGTCCAAGTAGTTAACCGTATATCCTCCTACACACCCCCTGCTAGAACATGATCTACCTCTCTAGTTGGAGGAGGAGGGTGAGGATGAAGTTTATTCTGCACTGATTTGTGCATTAGAAATCGCCATGGGGGGAAATCACAAGATGAGGATGATGTGATTGAAAATTTGATTCAGAATGCACCTGCCAATGTATCCCCATTAGAAGGAATAGTAAGAGAAACCCAAAAAAACCCCTCAAATGATCTCTATGTGGCCAACCCTACTTCTCTCTGTATCAGAAATATAGAGTTCAACCTAGAAAGAACATTGAAAATCAATCCATCCCTATCTACTTCCCAGGAGAAGGAGCTATGCAGCCTACTGAGAAAACATCTAGATGCCTTCACCTAGAGTTATAAGGAGATAAAGGGAGTGCATCCTTCAGTATGTACTCATCATATCTACATCACGGAGGATTGCAAGCCAGTTAGGAAGCCTCAAAGGAGGATGAACCCAACACTTAAAGATATTGTTAAGGAAGAACTACATAAATCGTTGGATGGAGGATTCATCTATCCCATTTCTAATCGTGAATGGGTCTCTCCTCTAGTGCTAGTGCGAAAGAAAAATGGTAAGTGGAGAATCTGTGTCGACTATCAGGAACTGAACAAAGCCACTAAAAAGGACCACTTTCCTTTACCTTTCATAGATCAAGTGTTAGACGGTCTAGCAGGGAAAATATTTTTCTCTTTCCTAGATGGGTTTAGCAAGTATAATCAAATTCGAATCAGCCCGGAAAACCAAGATAAGACCATTTTCACTTTTCCTTGGGGTACCTTTGAATACCAAGTCCTTCCTTTTGGTTTGTGCAACGCTCCAGCCACATTCCAAAGAGTGGTATTGAGTATAGTTTTTGAATTGGTTCATGATGTAGTAGAGATATACATGGATGATTTCACTCCTTATGGCTCTGACTTTCATGAAGCTTTATCTAACCTAGGAAAAGTTCTAGATAAGTGTATTGAGATGAACCTATCCCTCAGTGTGGAAATATGTGAGTTTTTGATGACTTAAGGGATCGTGCTAGGTCATGCAATATCCCAACAAGGACTGCAGGTGGACCCCAACAAAATTGCCATCATCCAAAGGGTCCCAACTCCTCGAAAGGTGAGAGATGTTAGAAGTTTCCTAGGCATAGCAAGATAGTATAGGAGATTGATTAATGACTTTAGCAAGATAGCCTCTCCTTTGTTTGGCCTCTTAGGCAAAGATGTTGAGTTCATATTGTCGGAAAACTGTCAAGAAGCCCTAGATACCTTGAAGAGGAAGCTAGTGACTGCCCCAATTCTCAGCGGCCCAAACTGGCTGCTACCCTTTCACATTCACACATGTGCCTCGAACAAAACAATAGGAGCAACCTTAGGACAAATTGATGAAAATTTACTTTATGCCATATACTTTATAAGAAAAAACTTGTCAAAGGAAGAGTTAAACTATACGGTGACTGAGAAGAAACTCTTAGCTGTCGTGCATTCCTTAAACACATTCAAACATTATATCACAGGCTATCAAACCTTTGTGCACATAGATCATGCTGTAATTAGATATTTAATGAACAAACCAGATGTAAATGCTCACATTATTAGGTGGTTGATTTTATTGCAGCAGTTTGGTCTTACCATTATTGATAAGCCTGGTAAAGAAAATGTTGTTGTTGACTTTTTGTCTAGAATAAATTTGTTTGTAGGAGAAGAAGGAATGGTTGATGACCAAATGCTAGATGAACATATTATTTCTATATCAGTACTCTCTCCATGGTTTGCTGATAAAGTATTCTACTTGGTTTCAGCAGAATTCCAACCACACCTATCCTCAAAAGAGAAGAGCAAGATAGTAAGGAAAAGTGCCCCTTTCACCTGGATTGGAGGCAATCTCTTCAGACTTGGCCCAGATAAGATCTTAAAAAGATGTGTTAGGGAGGAGGAAGTCTTGAAATCCTCCTGACCTATCATGATGGGCCTTGTGAAGGTCATTTTGTAGCAAAAAGAACAGCCTTCAAGATATTGCAAGTAGGCCACTACTGGCCCACTCTTCATCAAGATGTGAGGAGATACACGAGCCAGTGTGATCAGTGCAAAGGATGGGGAAACCCACTCCAAAGGATGAAATGCCCATGGAACCTCAAGTGACCTTTCAGCCATTTGAGAAGCGGGGCATGGACTTTGTGGGGCCTATCAACCCCCCTTAGAAGTAGAAGCAGTACATCATTGTGTGCATTGACTATCTGACAAAGTGGGCAGAGACAAAAGCAATCAAAGCAGCAATAGAAGAAAAAGTAGCTGAGTTTTTGAGAGAAAAAATATTCTACAAGTTTGGGTATTCGAGAGATTTGGTCACATAACAAGCCTGTCAGTTCACTTCCAGCTTGATTGAAGACCTGCTCACACATCATAAGATCAAGAACATGACTTCCACCCCTTACCATCCATAAGCCAATGGGCAAGTGGAGGTTACTAACAGAGCATTGGAAGGGATCCTAACCAAGGTAGTGAGTAGTAGCAGAAAATACTGGGTAGATAGATTAGTTGAGGCCACTTGGTCCTACAACACAACATGGAAGGCCACCACCAGGTTCACACCCTACGAACTTGTCTATGGAAAGAAGGCTTTGATCTTAATAGAGTTTGAATTTAATACCCCAAGGATGGCAGCTCAGCTAGACTTAGACCTCAACCATGCACAAAGGGAGATATTACTTCAGCTCAATTGATTGGATGAATACAGATTGCAAGCCCTTCTCCATACAGAGGTAGTTCAGCTTTAGAGAAAGATATGACATGAAAAAAATATCAGGGAGAAGCAATTCCAGGAGGGAGATTAGGCACTACTCTATGATTCAAGATACAAATATTTCAAAGGCAAGCTGAGGACAATATGGCTGGGACCCTATACTTTGGAGAAATGCAATGACAATGGTTCAGTTCTAATCAGAACCATTGATGATGAAGTTTTATAGACATTTTTGGGAACTTCAACCCCAATCATAAATGTCCACAAACTGAGGGCTCCTAAGTCCCTAAAAGTGTTGCTTCACTTCCTAAAGGAACAAAGTCAACTGATTACATCATCTCCGAGAAGTTCTCCACTGAAAATTGCTCATAAATGGTCAAAACTGGACCATACTAAAAGCTCAATGCAAGGGGTGCGATGCATATCACCTTCCCAGTGTACAAGGTGTGATGCATACTGATTTGCTCCTCTGTAGGGTGTGATGGTCAGGAATGGACAAATGGCAGGGACCAAAATGCGAGGTGGAAGATCATGGAATCTTCCAGAAGCTTCCCCTCTGACACATGCCTCTCCATTTTCGACCAGGGATGAGTAAGAGATCA
The DNA here is from genome assembly GCA_000404065.3 of Pinus taeda. Lineage (NCBI taxonomy): Eukaryota > Viridiplantae > Streptophyta > Pinopsida > Pinales > Pinaceae > Pinus > Pinus taeda. The sequence goes on along the minus strand of APFE030704666.1, from coordinate 6,999 downwards.
TCATTCTCCAAGTGGAAGCAGGAACTATCAAAGAGAAGACACTAATCAAGATCCCAGAAGATGACTCACCTTTTTGTAATCATCTATATATGGATCCATCATCACAAAGATCCAGAGGCTGGAATTTTGTATCTTATAGAGAAGTGTTGTTGGTATTCTGGTGTACATTCACAGTGTTGGGTGATCTAGCTTTGCTTGAGGTGAAGAAGGGCCTCTTAGCTGGAGGATGATGCTGGGTCAGAGCACATGGTTGTAATCTTCTTGCTACTTTTCATCTGAATAAAGCTATTCTTGTTTCCTTCCATATTCTTGTGTACTTGTTTATATATGCATGTATATGGTTAATACACATCTGATCATTTATTATTTATGAATTTAGATTCTTGTTTCTTTCATAGTAGTATGTTGCTGTGATTCTACATGTTCTTTTGAAGCTGGGCAGAAAAGAAGAAGCGGTGAAACCCTATCAAGAAGGAGAGGAAATCAAGCACAAGACTCAGGTTGGCCTTATTGGTCCTCCTCTCGTCTATTTTCATAAAAGGGAACAATAGTAGAATTTGATTGTTTGTTTCTAAGAGAGCCACCCATATTAGTGGAATAGCAGCATCTGAGTGGACACTATTACCAGATAAAAAAATAGTGACTCCGCTGGGGAGTGACTAGATTACTTGTTAGCCTATTTATCCTTGTTTCTTTTATAAACATACAGACGGAGCCTGAAGTCAAGCCAGCTAGCCTTCGAACTGCATTTTTCATACAAATGCAAAGTAGATCAATGCTGTTTCAATCTATCTCCATGTTTTGTTTATGAATTAAACAATAGATCTGCAAGCAATCTAATTGCCCTGAGTGGTGGCTCTAGTAACCTCTTAGATCACCCTTGTGTTTTACATACACTGATCTTTACTTATTTAGCCTAAACACCTGAACTAGATTGCAAACTATGAGTAAAATCCCATTCAAAGTCTCGCACTACTACCATCGCACCTTGCCTTCAAGGCATTCTATATGAATCACACTTCCTGAGTACAGTGCGCTGCATATTGAGTTCACTGTGTAATTGGTGCGATGGTTAGGGAGGGTTAACTTTACCCTCCAACTGTGGATTTTTCTCACTGTTTTCAGTCTTATTCAAGAGTTTTGCTGTCTGTAGTCAGTGTAATTCTACGAAAACCCCCTTCTCTTGCATTATTCCGCCACCTTAGTGCAAAGAACTATAAATGTTTTTATGTATTGTGTGTCGTTTTTAGCTCTCTTTTGCAAAAAGAAGCATAGTCGAGCTGTCGTCTCTAGATCTGAAAGTGTCGTAGCTATCATTTTCAGTTTTAGAAAGAAATCCCATTGTTCTGGATAGTCTATTATACAATTACTGTTGCATAGGATTTGAATTATTAGTTTTAAAGTGTTGAAAAGCAATTTCCATTTCAAAATTGCAAAGTGTCTCTCTTGCTTTCACTTCGTTTTGAAAAAGAATTTTGTTGAGTACTGTTGCTTTAAAAGTAATTCAATTTTGCACATAGCTTTCTTAACATCATTCACACATTAAGAGAGTTGAAAACAAATACATGCATGTACATTTGCATTTTGATCGCTTGGCTTGATTTAGGACTATGCATTTAGCGTGTGCTCTGTGCTTTGTGAAGAAAATATTCTTGACTTTCTTCCCTTTAGTAGCTAGGATTTTCATTGCTGAAAGAAGATAAAAGGTTTGTTTATTATCTTAGACTACAGTTTAGGAATTATATAGACATCACGTGGTGAACTTGAAGGCAAGCTATTAAGCAAGATCAACTTAAAATGAATTCAATGAATCTAACAATTCTTTGGAACTTAACACACAACATCTAGAGGTCTAGGCTAGAGACGTATTCTGGCATCGTAAAGCCTGGTAACTGTTGCTTTCAGTGTTGGTTGGGTGATTCCTCCACTCTGGGACAGCAAGTGCCAGTACGAACTATTGCTCCCACGTACTGTCGAGTATATATTGGGAGACCACAATAGGCTGCATCCTTTATCCTTAGGAAGCCGTGTCTGCCACCCTATCGATCGCAATGCACCGAACACAGCGTTCGGGAAGATTTACTTGTTGGGTATACGACCAAAGTCCCACATTGACTAGAATTGGGGAGGATCATGGGTATATAAGGATGGACAAATATCTCCATTGGTATGAGGCCTTTTGGGGTAAGTCCAAAAGCAAATCCATGAGGGCTTAGGCCCAAAGTGGACAATATCATACCATTGTGGAGATATGTGGTGTCCAGAATCCTTACAAGTGGTATCAGAGCCATGCCCCGAAGTTAGCCAAGTGGATGAATCCTCGGAATGTCGAACGAAGGTGGTGGGCCCCGGTAATATCACGATGGGATCCGTGGATGAGCTCGGTTAGACAGGCGGTGTGCTCCGGATTCTTCATGGACGTGTCCTGGTCCAAACACGGTGAAGAGGAGTTGACCTGGG
>APFE030704662.1:0-11142 GCA_000404065.3 Pinus taeda | reverse complement strand
CCAGAAAACATATCACAAACTAAGTTTCTTTTTCCTTTAACATAAAGCAGATAAATGATATAACTGATTCTTTGTACCTCTTCAGCTTTCTTTGTTTTTCTTACAGATTAGCGGATATTTCGGCTTTCTTTCGCTTTTTACAGATCAACGGATATAATTTACACAACACCGCTTTCAGTCCGGTTTTTTACAGATTACCGGATATTTCGGCTTTCTTTGGCTTTTTACAGATCAACGGATAAAATTTAGACAACATCCCTTTCAGTCCAGCTTCTCAGGCGTTTCCGACAAACTCATGCATCATAGTTATTTCGATTTCAGGGAGTTCTCCCACTCCCACTCCCACTTCTTCCAAACGAAAACATTTTCAGTCAACTCATCTTTTATTATAAACCAATTAAGCCCACTCATCTTTTATTATAAACTAATTAATTAACTCTAAGTCGAAAAAATTAGGTAATAGTAAACTTCCCTCGTATTTGAATTTCCATTCTTTTGGATTTTAATTTCTTGGATTTTTTTTTTAAATCATTATTTCCATTATATGTAATTTTTTAACTACTAGTTAATTAACTCTAACTCAAAAAAATTAGGTAATGGTAAACTTCCCTTGTTTGAATTTCTATTATTTTGGATTTTAATTTCCATTATTTTGGATTTTTTTTTTTAATTATTATTTCCATTATATGTAATTCTTCCACTACTTAAGACGAAATTGAAATGACATTTCAATTAAAATTTATAATAAATAATAAGTAAATAAACAAAATATTTTAATGTTTATAATAACTAACATAATTTTATTTCAGTTTGAGAAATATAAAATAATTAGAAAAAAATATTGTTGTCTTTTTTCTTTTTAATATTGGGATGATTTGTAATTCATTTATTTAAAATTATCTAAATACCAAAATTGGATAAAATATTTGAATATTCATACCAACTAATATCTTTCAATATCTACTCTATATACATATTTAGACACAGATACAACAAAACAAATATTATGATGTTGATAATATAAAAATTATTTCAATGTGAACCTTAAATAAAATAATTTTATATATTTTTTGTAAGAATGTCAAGAACTTCATCGTAGCAAAAATGATGTACAAAATTTACACAACCATAATAATGTGGGTTCTTCTAGTGGAACTAGGTTTCGGACCATCGTGCCACCATCTAGAAACCAATAGGTCATTTCTCAAGCTAGGGTCAAAGAAATATCTATTGATGGACAAATCCAAAGTTAGTAGCATACATAATTGGTTATCATAATACCAAAAAAGCCTCTGAGGATTTTACCTGGGGCTAATAATACAAGTCATTCAAAAAGACATTTCAAACATTTTTCTTTCCTTTGGAGGTTGTTGAGCCATCAAGTGTGCTATTGGGCCACAATTGTGCTAGTGCATCTTTTGGCTCCTCCTGAATGATAAGACAACCATAAGAACTCAAAGTTTTCTATGGTTGTGCCTTATTAACTACTCCACTCACTTGACATTTCAGTTGCATATCATCAATCATGTGACTTAGTTAGCGATGAATCCACAGTAAAAACCATTTTTCGTCAACGTTTCAAATCTCAACCAGGATCCATCATCAAGACTTCTTGAATGCTTGATAGTAGAAGAGCTTAATTGAGGGATTAAATAGTAATGAGGAGAATAGAATTTGGTTTTGGGATGAGATGAATATTGGCCTTGTTTCAATAATATTAATTTTTTTTGATTAATTATGGATGAGTTAATTAATTGATTTAAATTATTATTATAATTAAGTTTAGTTAACTACTTTTAATATTAATAATAACTAATTAATTTTAATTTTAATATAATAATCTTTATTATAAACATTTAGTGATTATTATACTAATACTACATATAAATATTTGAATTTTAATATATGTTAGTATAATATAATATTATTAATTATAAAATAGTATGTGAAATAATCATTATTAGTATAAATTGGTATTTAATGAATAATAATCTTTAGTATATTGTATTAATATTTAATATATAATATATATAATATATGTTAGTATAATATTTATTATTAATATATATTGGTGTTTAATCAATAGAAATATTAATGTATTGTATATTAAAAATCAATATTAATAATTGATAATTGATAATTAATAATTAGTTAATAATAAATAATTAATAATAATAATGGATAATTCAAGTCAAGACCTAATAATTAATATTAATAACTAAAATAGTAATCATAATAATTAATAATTAATAAATAATTAATAATTAATAATAGATAGTTGATAATTCATCTAAGTGTTTAATTTTTATAAATAAATAGCTTAACTAATAAATATTTCTATTTTGAAGAATAATTACTAATTTATTAATAGCTTTTAATTAATACATCATAATAATGATTTATAATAATAGTTAATGATAAGGTAATAGCTATTCTCATAATTACTAATGTAAATATTGTAATTAACTACTAGCTATTATTATTATTATCATAATTAAATTATTATAGCAATGCTACTAACTACTAAATATTAGAAAGGGAGAGGGAAATCTACCACTAAATGTTAGGCTTAAGATGTACTGTTTACCTTAATTTCTCTAATTAGGGAAGCCAGCTTCCACTAATCTCCATACCATTGTCTCTGTCTAGATTATGTGGATGTTTCATAATTTCAAGAGCTTCTCTAATCTTTTGTCTATGATGTCGTTCTTCCCTTGTAACAATTGAGGCACTTTCCAAATAGACATGGTGCTTTTTTTTTAGGAGTGTTCTGCCAAGGCTGAGGTACGAGACCTTTCATTCCTAATATCAGCTCCATGTTCCTTGAGTCTTGTATGCAGGGAGCATTAAAACTTGATAAAATTTGCTTGCGTTATGCGTCTTCCTGGCATGAATTTCCTTGTTATGCGCAGTACCTTTATCCAAATCCATTGTTCTAACATTCACTCTCTCTGATCATGAAGAACAATGACTTAGAATGTTCTCATCTGCGTTTATTCTCATGGAGCCTGATCCTTCCGTGTTTGATGAATTTTGAATGGCATTGTTCAGTTTTTCACATTTAAATAAATTGGAAAATTTCTTGTGCTATCTTTTATGAGCAATGTGTCCTTGTTTAATGGCTTTCTGAGCAGCCCTGGCATCAATAATAGACCAGAGATCTTTGCTGATATTGCTGGTTAGTTTTAGGTGCTGAGAACGCTGAGCATCCAAGATTATCCAAAGAAGCCCTAACCCTCTTAATTTATGCCTGAAATAGAGAAATGCTTAGTTAAAAAAATGCCTTGCTATTAAATTTCTTATGTAGTCTATGATTAATTTGTGTAAATGGGGAAATGAGATTATTGTCACGACAATTCTTAAGAAATTGCAGGTCTGCAACTCTTCTTTCTATCTTCACTCTAATTTTTTCGAGTAAAATGATTTCACTCCATGTATCCCCTCCGTATCGGGAAATCGTTATAGATCTAAGACTTGTGGTTAATATCTTTTGACTTAGTTACCAGAGAATCCATAGTAAAAACCATTCTTCGTCAACATTTCAAATCCCAACCAGGATCCATCATCAAGACTTCTTGAATGCTTGATAGTATAAGAGATTAATTGAGGGATTTAATAGTAATGAGGAGAGTAGAATTTGGTTTTGGGATGAGATGAATGTCGACCTTGCTTCAATAATATTAATTTTCGATTAGTTATTTTCGATTAATTATTGATGAGTTAATTAATTGATTTTAAATTATTAGAAATTATTATTATGTCAATTATTATTATAATTAAGTTTAATTAATTATTTTAATAATTTTTAATAATTAATTATTTTAAAATTTAATATAATAATATTTATTATAATATTTAGTGATCTTATAACTAATAACTAACAACATAAGGATTTGATTTTTAATATACAAGTATTTGATTTTTAATATATGTTAGTATAATATAATATTATTAATTATAAAATAGTATGTGAAATAATCATTATTAGTATAAAATGGTATTTAATGAATAGTAATCTTTAGTATATTGTATTAATATTTAATATTTAATATATATAATATATGTTAGTATAGTATTTATTATAAATAGTATTGAAATTTATTAATAATTATATTGGGGTATTAATGAATAGTAATAATAGTATTGTATATTAAATTACTATAAAATAATAATTAATATAATAATTAGTAATAATAACGGATAATTCAAGTCAAGACTTGATAATTAATAATAATAACTAAAATAGTAATCATAATAATTAATAATTGATAATTCATGTCAAGTGTTTAATCTTTATAAATAAATAGCTTAAATAATTAATATATTTTATTTTTATGAATAGTTTAACTAATTAATAGATTTATTAATATCTTTTAATTAATACATCATAATAATGATTTATAATAATAGTTAATGATAAGGTAATAACTATTATCATAATTACTAATGTAAATATTGTAATTAAGTACTAGTTATTATTATTATTATCATAATTAAATTATTATAGCAATGCTATTAACTACCAAATATTAGAAAGGGAGAGGAAAATCTACCACTAAATGTTAGGCTTAAGATGTACTATTCACCTTAATTTCTCCGATTAGGGAAGCCAACTTCCACTAATCTCCATACCATTGTCTCTGTTTAGATTATGCGGCTGTTTCATAATTTCAAGAGCTTCTCTAATCTTTCATCTATGATCTTGTTCTTCCCTTGTAACAATTGAGGCGCTTTCCAAACAGACATGGTGCTTTGTTTTTTAGGAGTGTTCTGCCAAGGCTGAGGTACGAGACCTTTCATTCCTAATATCAGCTCCATGTTACTTGAGTCTTGTATGCAAGGAGCATTAAAACTTGATAAAAGCTGCTTGCGTTATGCATCTTCCTGGCATGAATTTCCTTGTTATGCACAGTACCTTTATCCAAATCCATTGTTCTAACTTTCACTCTGTTTGATGATGAAGAACAACGACCTAGAATGTTCTCATCTTCTTTTATTCTCATGGAGCCTGATCCTTCTGGGTTTGTCGAATTTTCAATGGCATTGTTTACTTTTTCACATTTAAATAAATTGGACAACTTCTTGTATTATCTTTTCTAAGCAATGTGTCCTTCATTAATGGCTTTCAGAGTAGCCCTGGCATCAATAACAGACTAGAGATCTTTTTTGATGTTTCTTGCTAGTTTTAGGTGTGCCGAGAACGCTAAGGATCCAAGATTATCCAAAGAAGGCCTAACCCTCTTAATTTCTGCCCGAATTATAGAAATGCTTAGTTGAAAAAATGCCTTGCTATTAAATTTGTTATGTAGTCTATGATTAATTTATGCAAATGGAGGAATGATATTATTATATTAAAATTAAAATTAATTAATTATTAATAATATTAAAAATAATTAATTAAACTTAATGATAATAATAATTAACATAATAATAATTTATAATAATTTAAAATCAATTAAATAACTCATCAAAAATTAATATTATTGAAACAAGGCCAACATTCATCTCATCCCAAAACCAAATTCTACTCTACTCATTACTATTTAATCCCTCAATTAAGCTCTTCTACTATCAAGCATTCAAGAAGTCCCGATGATGTATCCTAGTTGGGATTTTAAACATTAATGAAAAATGGTTTTTTACTATGGATTCTGCAGTGAATAAGTCAAAAGATATAAACCACAGGTGTCTTAAATCCAGAAACATCAATCATGATCGAAGGGGAAGGGCCTATGTGAGGCGGGTGAGATTGAAAGGGAGTCTATGCCATCTTGGGAGCTAGTGCGGGAATGGGAGAATGGGATAGGAGAGAAGGAGATGTCAAAGGAGTGGATAAGGTCCTATAGAGGTTCGTGGAGACTATGAATTCATTAGAATTAACAACCTTCTTTATGGAAGCTTATTTTAATTATTGTTGCTTCCATAGCTGTCTGGCTAGTAAACTTTTGAGGCCCAATACCCACCACCTAGATTCCTTAATTCATCAGCTTCCATGGAGGATACATTGTGTGGTATGCTTTCATGAATATTTCGAATGAAGACATTAGATTTCTTCATCAAAATCTACAACATGGGGATGACGCTCACGACCACATCTATCACCTCCATTACTTACACATCGACTCTCCTGAACCATAGTAGTAGGTGGGAGAATGAGGAGGAGGAATTTAGAATCACGAGGGAATTGTAGCTTTTCTTCTGAAAGGAAATAAGAGTATGATAGGCTGAGTGATGAATCATCAATGAGTTGGGTGACAAAAGAAATAAGAAATATTTAGACAGACATTATATTTTCCATCGCCAAGTAAGTGAATGAGGCATTAAAGTTAAGTACAAAGAGATTTTACAGAGGATATGGAGCAGTGGATTAGACATCATGAAAATTGATGGATTAGCATACTGACTCGACATATTAAAGTTGGATGAGAGCCATTTTCCGTGTGAATGCATGGTGATGATAAATTCATTCAAGAAAACCATAAATTTCCACCCAAATTTGGGAGAACTTTATACCAACATAACATTTATATTATAAAGAGAAAAAAATTGAATTTAAAATATTTTTTCCTTTGTTAAATTTTTTTTTCCACTCAGTAATATCAAGGAGACGTTAAATTTCTTTAATACTTAATGAAATTTCATACCAAACATTTAGAAAATATTGATGGGAAGAAGAAATTGAGTCTAAATAATAAATAAATAAAGTGAAGGATATTTCTCATTTAATTAATTTGTTCTTTCTAATTCAATGACAACACAAAGATGTATAATTCTCTAAATATTTGATATGAATTAGAATTTAAAATACATTAACAAAAAGGCAATATTGGCAAGTATGTATTTTGTATATAAAAGAATTGAAAAAATTATAACAAATGATTCAAAAGTTTTAACGTTGTCTATGTCAAAATGAAGGTGATGTGTAATTTTTTCCTTATTTATCTTGGAGTTGACATATGGCACGAATGTTTGTGTCTATGTGTCTATGTCTTAGTAGTGTAGATAGATATCCAAATTTCAACTATCTATATATTATATTGGTGAACGAAAAAAAATATTATGATTAAAACATTTTAGTGGTACGTGGCTAAAAATGAAAGAGATATCCAGTTCTTTTTTCATTTAGTTTGGAGGTGATGTATTGAAAGAATTAACTTAGAATATTAATTTACAAGTAATTATTTCAAACATTTTGGTAAGTTAATAAACTTAAATGAAAAATAATTAACATGTGATTAATTAAATTATATATATCTATATATCTATATATATATTATAAAGTTAAGATAACATGAAGGTTAAAGTTTACCTTGATGAGTGTGGCCAAACATGGTGGATCAATGGGGGCAGGGGCCACAGGCAAGTTGCATAAGACACCCAAAAGATTCTAGAGACATGTAAATGAGATTATTGCCTGAATGATTGTTTTTTTCAAAAGCTGATTTTTCTAGATACGGGAGTTTGGGAATGTGGTAGGGAAATGTTAACTATGCATAGACCGCTAACCTATACATGCTGATTCGAGTGGTTTCTTTAGAGTGAAAGGATAATACGAGCTGGAGGGGCTTGTGCTTTGGCCACTATGGTGTCCTAACTTGCACAGTTTTTTACCTCATTGAGCTGAATGGTGGTCAACTATCCTTTGGATGGTGAGACGTGGTGCAGACAAGAGAACTACTAAATTTTCTTGATGTAGGAGTTAAATTGGGGTGGTTTTATTATATTCCTTGTTTCGTAAGAAATATGGCTCTGCCTCTAGGCCTTAAGAGTTCCTTTGTAAATGGAATTTTTGATGTGGTAGTCATCTGTTCTTTTTGGGTTTCCTCATCTTTATGCTTTCAAGAATTTTTCATGGTCCCTGTCATGATTCACCTTTAGTGGTATTTGTTGCACGTATCTATCACCAAATTTTCTTGGTGTTGAGAGATGTAGTTTGAGGTCTCAGGCTCACTGCCTCTTTCCTTGGTTTCTTGGGGTACTCTACTCAAGAGGAAATATTGTAATCATGGGGGTGCTTCTTTAGTGATAATTGTGGAAGAATATGTAATTTATTACAACATTTATCTTGTTGAGCTTTGAAGCGGGATTTGATTACCAAGCTACAATATTTTAGTGGTTGAATTAAATTGTTCTTTCTGTTTTGGACTATATAGTGGAATTCTTAGATGAAGGGGGCATTTCATGTGAGGTGGGTGACCTCACAAAGTCCTCGTTGGCCATTGTAGGTGAGTAGGAGAAGTGGAGGGTGATGGGGGTGTTGAGGTTATTTATGAGGGTGAATTGGTCCAGGAATATGTTTCATCACCTAGCCATGTGGAAGCACCACCATCTTTATAATGTTTATATAGGAAATTGCAGAGTCTTCCCGCATTGCTGGTGGAGCTCATGAAGTAGAGATATGATGACTCAAATGAGGTGATAACATTCATGATTGACTAAAAACATAATAAACAAAAAAATTTGGACAAGACTAATATTGACTAATATGTGACTACATCATATTGAGGGTCAAATTAACCACCTAGAGATTCATGTTTATGGGGCCCCTAGACCCTCAAACATTTTTAATTCTTTATTTGAACTGGAACCCCATGATAAAATTTGATGGAATTTCTTTTCATATGTGTTATATGTGTGGTTTGGATGCTTTGTGCATTTGTTTTATGGACACAATATAAATTTTGGCACTTTTGTATCACCTTTTGTAGCTTTCTCCTAGTTAATAAATTTGGTTGAATGAGGTCGGGGAGAAGCATATCTCAAAAAAATTGTTTTGTATTTCAAAGAACTAATAGAATCTATTTGATCGAAAAAAATATGAAGGGTAAATTTCCAGATTGGGTTATAACCATAGCTTTAAAAAGGTGGTTAGATTCATCTGTTTCACATGTCATCTCATCATATATTTCCATTCAAAATCTTATGTTGCTCCTTGTTGGAGTTACATTTTGGATGTTTTGATAAAAGTATAAATAGTTGGAGCCTTTAGTGATTAAAGAATGACAAAGTGTATTTGAATATCATTTACGACACTCTGTAGTACTTTATTTTGTCACATTTTGCAATACTTTATTCGATTTTTTTTACCCTCAATGTTGTTTAGTATTTTATATGAATTTTATGGCTACTAATTTTTGTCTTCTGGTATCACTTTTTGTTACTTTAAATAATTTATGAAAATGTTGCAATTCACATCATAGAAGTAGTAATATTGGATTATTCCACAACACTTATAATACAATAATATATTATAACATTTATGAGAAAAGAATTATTATATTCCATGTCTTGGTCCATTCCTCAGGAAAATAGTGTCTCACCCATAGTTTTCCAAGTGATTTATAATAATATCATTTAGATGTGCATGATAGTAACATGTCAATTGAATAAGTGATTATACTCTCCATATAAATTTGCAATTTATTTATACCTTATTGATTGTGGATATTATTCTTCTTCAATATAATAATTTATTATATGCTCCATATAGATTTACATTTACTTCTCAATTCAATAATAATTTTTTTTTAATATGACATAAAAAAGATTTATTTTAATAACTATATTTGAGATCATTTTTAACCTTATCTTATTCAGAATTTAATCATAAACCAAAAAAATCGAATTTTAAATTATTAAATTTATATAACATGAATTTAATTTTCTTTTTTAAACTAAATTTATGAAACAAGAAAAAACTATTTTAATATCATATCTAATATTTTAGGTATTTTTATTGTTTTACATTTAAATCCATCATAGTATATTAATTCCATCTCTAAATTCCTAAGTACTTTTTTTAGGCATTTAATTCTATAATTATTAATATATATTTTTTAACAGTCAATGAATTTATGAGCATGTCATCATATTGTTTTTCCTTATTTATTTTAAACATATACCATGTTTTTTTCTATATTTTATTTCTTTATTTATATTTTTGGGATTTTGTTATAATTTTATACCTTTTAAACATAAAATTTTATTTAATTGCAACTTTTTTTTCGATTTATTTAAATAGTTTAAATAAAACAAATAATTATAACAAAGTCAATAGTATTTTTTCATTTTAATTACGCTAAATGCACACATATATTTAGTTAAATTTTCAAATGAGCTCAAAAAGGCATCAAGATGTGAGGTAAGGGCTAATGAGTGCTCCATATTATCATGTACAAGCCATCAAAGGTATATTCATGACCGAAAAGTGCCCTACATCACCCTTAGAAGAGGAAAATGGCTTATGTGGAATTAACTTGCTCAAGTGTTGGCACTCGAATGTGATGTACAAGTCCTATCTTGTAATATTAAGGATGACCATTTTCATCTATTAGGTGGTGACGAGCCTCATCATTAGGTAACTCTATGGACCATCATACACCTCCAAGATTATTTAAATAAACTCTTCTCAGAATTCCGTACACATTTTGATTATATTTTGCTTAATGAGATGAGTAAAAGTGAGAATTATGTCTAGTCGACTAATGTTTTTGAGAGAAAATCATGGCAATTTTGGCTAATTAACCGCAAAAATTCGAATCAGACAAGGAGGAGATATTGTAGGGCATAGATCCTCCTCATTTAATCCTCACTCATTTGAATATTCCTCCATCAAATCACACTAGCTTGGGGTTGCAAATAGTCGAGTCTTGAAGATCAAAAGGCAGCCAAGCCAGTGATAGTGAAAGAACCAATTCATATTGATTTTGGGAGCCGAGACTCCCTAGCTTTAAGGAAGTTGGTCGAGACTTCAGTTGTATAAATAAAGAGGCCTAGAGCCTCATTGGGATTTAGAGTTTTGATGTAAAAGCAATAGGCATTTTCGAGTTTGAGACTTGTGGAAGACATTGTTGTGTAATTTTCTAATATCATAATGAGAATGAGAATTTCCTTGATCTAGCACTCAGTTGACTCAGCTGAAGCATTTCCTCCTCCTCCTACTCCTCCACCTCAACCTCCACCCCCTCCTCCATCTCCATCTCCACCTCCAACTCCACCACCACCACCTCCAACACCTCCTCCTCCACCACCATCTGCACCTCCACCTCAACCTCCACCCCCTACTCCACATACACCACCTCGACCTCCAACTCCTCCTCCTCCTCCTCCTCTACTTCCACCTCCTTGACCACCTCCTCCTCC